>BDJD01002500.1:15536-28718 GCA_002564525.1 Rosa multiflora
TATGTACAATGTTTTTTTTTTTTTTTTTTTTTTTTTTTTTCCATATGTCCATGCATTTGTGCAGATCAATTATTTGTGGTCCATGAGACCATGACTTTAACTTTCTGGGTCAATATCCATACCAACAATATTAGGGGGGCAGTGTCAGTATCTATACCAACAATTAGGGTGGCGTATTCTATTTGGATTTCAACAGTGCATGTTTGAAATATTTCTAGGCAAAGAAACGGGAACGCAACAAACACGTGTAAATATTTTGATTAGATCTTCATCACTCTACTCTGTTTATCGTGAAGCAAATGGTGTGGTAGATAGATTGGCTCATCTTACTAGTGTTGATTACTTAGATGATTATTGATTAGATGAGACACCAGTGATTATCCAGAATGTTCTCTATGAGGATGCTTGTACTAGTACTCGAGGTTTAGGTAATATGTCTCCCTCGCTGTACAATTATCCATCTATTATTAATAATAATTCCGGACATGGGACTAAGCCTCCTAATTAGGCTGGGTTCCAAATCCCGTTTCAAAAAAAATAAAAAAATAAAGCATCGTAGCCAAAATGATCACCATTTTCATCACAATAATTCGAGAAACTTTTCTGTGCTACAGCTGACATATTTTGACTTACCAATGATAATTTGACACATAATCTTGTATTTAGTTTAATTGAAATTATGTTGGGATTCAAATTTGCTCACCACCTACATACCACTCTATGAAATTTTGACACGTAATATTGATTTTAACTATAGTTAAACTACAGTTAAACATATAAAAATAATTAAACTAAATAAATTTTATAATAAAGAGAAATATAAAGAACAATTTAATTAAATTCCTCTCTCTCTCTCTCTCTGTCTCTCTCTCCCCCCTCGTTAATTAGTCTTCATCTACCTTCCTATTGCTTCCCAGATGCGAAATACAAATGAGCACGAGGAATTGCAAGTGGTTGCTGTTATATATCTCGTCCGGCTGTTAAAAGTGTTCATCTACGAAAATTGGTCAATGCCTCACACTGCAGCGAAACTAAAGTTCCCCTACTATTGAGACGAAGAAAGCCTTGAACTGGAACCACCTCCAAAGGATGAGCTGTGATACCTGAGACCTTGTATACAACTGTTGTTTACCACTATCGAAATCTTTGACAGGAATGAGTACCAAAGTTTGCAGATTTTCAAGTTTTTAGATATTGTGACAAATGCAGCTAGTTTTTGAATGATCTGCTGATCTCAACTGCAACAATTCATAACATCATGTTACTGCATTTAAAATTGTATTAGACGCAATGATCAAAAGTATCTCGTGTTTCCAATTGTAGCAACAAAAAAGAAAAGAAAAAACACTCCAAAATCCAGAAAAAGAAGAAACCCAGAAAACTGACGTCAAACTTCTCTTGGTTTGATTCTTTGGTTTTCTTTTTCCATTTGGATTCTCTGGTCACCATGAGGATTTTTGGATTTGCCAATTTGCTTGAGATTATAGGATTCTTTGATTATACCCAATCCTAAACTTGCCAATTTCGAGGATTCAAATCAAATCTAGAAGGATTTTGGGTCTGATATGAGGTTTAGTAAGAGGAGAGGTTTTGTTTCTAGGATTCAAATCAAATCGAGAAAGGTTTTGGGTCTGATATGAGGTGTAGCTGAAGAAGAGGAAAGGTTCTGCTTCGGTCAAGGTAGATGAATGATTGAATATGAGAGAGAGATGGAGGAAATACATTTTTTTTTCTTTATTATTTATTTTTTAATTAAATTTAAATTCATTATGTCTAACCATAGTTACAACCAATAACACTATAGAGTGGTGGTATCACCACTAACTAGACATGGTGAGCAAATTCGAATCTATTATGTTGTTTCATTATTCTGGGAAAAAACCTTTTCAGATTCCCCTTCATCTTCGTACCCAATCTCCCCTGAAAGATACACGTCTAGAGGGGACGATGGCACAACGCCATCTCCGTCGAGATCAGTCATGTTGGAACTTGCTCTCTCGACGGCAAGACGCTTCGAATAGTCTCTCTCAAGACGGAACTTGCTCTTGCTAGGGACGTATTTGTAGAGCACATCTGTGGGGATGTCGTAGAAGATGAATTGATCCTGGAAAATGTTAAGGACGATGACGATGAAGCCGGCTATGCAACTGAAGGTGAAGTCGTAGGTGCGGAGAGTGAAAGATTAGAGAATGGGTAGGAGAGTGTGGGACTGCCTATGGCTGGGAATGGGGATGGGAGAAATCAGACAAGATCGACGGCAAAGTTGGTATTCATTGATGAGATAAACAAAATAATCAAATTCGATTTATTCAATAAGATTCGATTCCGTAAACTTACCTCTTATCTTTTCCTCTTAACCCAGGAATCTCACTATCTCAGTAATACATTCTATGGATTTATTAAACTGAATCCATGAAATTGCCCAAACTACCCGATAAAAAAAACTGCATAAATATATCAATTAATGGGTTTACATTTGGGAATGCTTTGCATGTTCACAGCACCCTGCATAATCACAGTACTAAAGTTGCAGAAGAGGACATATTGAGATGGTGGGGATCGTAAAGAAGTGCAGATCTAAGAGGTAGGAAGCCAATACCAAAAGACCCAAAAAGGTCTTTACCTCATATAACAAAACATTTGTATATTAATTAAATAAGATATGGATCTAAGTGTCAAATTTTTATTGGTAAGTCATACCATGTCAGCATGCTGACATGGTTCTACGGTAGGACAGAAAAATTTCTCAAAAAGAGGAGGATCTCTCGGATGCAAATTATTTTAAAGGAAAAAAAAAAAATTGTGTGGTGCAATCTATACCATAGAAATCAACCGCTTGATCAGGGTCATTAAAATTAAGTTAAATAGGGAATTATATAAATACCAAGTGAGATCAAGCCTCTATCTCTCTCGGTCTCTCTAGAACCCTCTTGAGAAATCCCTCTTTTCTCTCTTATCTTGCATATTCGTTGTTAGGAAAAAAAATTCTTTAGATCACCAGCAAGCAATATAGCACAGGCATAAGTTTCAATCAAGGAAGTAAATTATCATCGTCTATGAGAACTCTCTCGACTGACTTCCTCCATCGCCTCTCCTTTTGGTACTCGATGAAACAAGATCGTTGCCGCTAACAAGTTTGATTGAAGTTGCCGACGAATTAAGCTTTGATTATTTAAACTAAGGTATGATCCGGGACTTTTATTGGTATTGAATTCCGATTAAGAAAAAAGTTAGTTTGATATTAGATTGATTGTTTCATGCTAATAGCCAGAATTAGTACTATAATTAAGAATCTTCTTTTAGTTCTCAGAATACATTGTCAAAAGCTACCCACTAAATCTCCTTCCCTAACAATAATTTAGCGCAAGAATGGTGGACCTTCTCTTCTCTAATTTAATTTTCTAAATGCTAACTTAAGAAATTCATAAATATGACAAACGTACCATGAGGCGGTAGGACAGTCTAATTAAAATCTAAATTTTTTAAGTGTATTCCAAAACTATTATTACTTTATTAAAGTGAATATCCAAAACACTCCATGCATGTGCACTAATTGATCTGTCCTATCAGACCACGTGATACGTATACCCTACATAAGAATCTCTCTGCTAACTTTTATGCATTGTCCCACGCATAGTATTGTTCTTAACACTCAATCAAGTCATTTAGCATATGCATCTCCGCTATAATGTATTCTACTATTTTACATCAATCTTCCATTTTTCAACTTTGATACAAATTTTTTTATTTTTAATTGATGAACTCCAGGCCTCCAGCATGTGTAATAATCTCCACCAAAACAAAAAAGGAGACGCAAATCCAAAATCTCTTGTTTTCCTCATGACATTAGGGCTATATTTGGTAATGCATACGGACCTTTTTGCCAAGAAAAATCAAAATTTGGTAGGTATTGTTTCTTAAAAAAAAAATTTGGCATATTGGTAGTAAAGCCAAATTGTTTTGTTTTGTTTTTTTAAATTTTTTTTTTTTTTATGTATACTATAAAAGCTAAGCTTCAACTTTCAGAGTTTTACCAAAGGGTGCGGTTATTGCTACCCTACCATTTTCTTTGTTCACCCTACTTGCTCATTACACCCTACATTTTAATTTCAATTATGAAATTTACTTATCTAACCTATTTCTCTTTCCAAGAATATCCTCATATATATGACATATCCAATTAAGAAAAATATTTTTAACAAAAATCTCTCATTTAATTTATACAAATAAAAAAACTAAAATAGATTAAAATTTCCTAATAAAATCATAATCTATTTCAAAAAATTAAATTATAATCTTATTTACCTTCATTTTTTTAATTTTTTTTTCAATTCCAGTGTTCTCTATTTCAATCCATGTAAAAGGATTAGTACATTTCTTCAAACAAAAAAAAAAGAAGAAGTAATAAATTCAAATTTTGGTGGAGAAGATAAAGATTAATATTATCTAATTAGAAATTAAGTAATCTTTGTATTTAATTAATTACTTATGTATTTATTTTTCCTCACATTTTTAGATTTTAGAAAATTAGTGTACTTATTAGTCATTTTGCACTTGGGTAATATAATTATTCAATAATTCAAATATTTATAGAGTGAACTAAGAAAATGGTAAAGTGGCAATTAGGGCTGGGCACGGGCCGGGTCCAACAATAATTTCACTGGGCCCGGGACCGGCCCGTTTTTCATTGAGCCCGGACCCAGCCCGCTTTGACACAAACATGGACCGGCCCGTTTCATTTCGGCCCGGGCTTGCTGGCTTTCAGGCCCAAAAACCTATATTTTACCATTTCTATATTTACTCTGCTATGTATCCAGATTTCATATCAACCTGATGAAGATTTGAATTAAAACACTATCAAAATCCAAAGTTCAAGCTGCAAATTCTAATATCCAAATTCAAGTACTCATCAAGAACAATTAAACTACAATTGAAATACAAAGTGTCCAAATTTAAATACGAAGTCCAAATTCAAGTACAAATATGCAAGACTAGAAGCTTGAAGGTTTTGCCCTCTCTGACAGTAACCACTTATCCTCCTTGAGGCTTTGTTCGAGCTAGAGCCTGTGGTTCGAACCAAAATCCCACCACCTGTGTCGATCTTCACAAGCACTCTATCGCCCAAAGGCTTAATTGAAATGTACTGCAGAATTGGAATCACAACACCATCTTATCAGATTAGGAACAAATAGCATGAGAACCAAAAGTTACAGAACCAAAGCGAAGCAGAGAGAATTCACAAGTCTATTGAGCTCGGAAATGGAAAGAGGAGCTCGATTGGATACCTTATATGGTCTCAGGTATGGAATCGACGAAAGGGAGAAACCGAGGAGAGGCCAGGTATGCAGCTACGCTAGGCAGTTCAGGTCAGGGCCGTCAGGCCACTGAATGTGGATTTTGAGCTCGATGGAATCGACGAAAGAGGATCTCGATGGAATCGACGACATAGGTTTGGAATTGACGGCGCAGGTCTGGAATTGTGTCAATCGACGAAAGAGGAGCTCGACGGCGCAACCACGCTAGGCGGTGAATGTGGTGACTGAAGGAGGAGTCGAGGAGAGCTGAGAGGCGGCAGATCCAGATCGTGTAGAGTGAAAGTGAGGTAGTGAAATTAGGTTTGGCTGTTTAGGGCATTTAGGGTTGAAAATCAGATTCAATGAGAACATACCTATGATAAGGATTTTGAGCCTTATCTTACAACCAATAATATATTGACACTTGTCTTTTTTTTTTATCTAATACGGGCCTTACGGGCTTTTTCATTTTGGAAATGCAAGGCCCGGCCCGGACTGTTTATGTGAGCTTTAAGGCCCGGCCCGAACCGTTTTGTCTGCCAAAAAAATAGGGCCCGGCCCGTACGGGTCGGGCTTTGACGGGTCTCCGGGTTTTCGAGCTTAAACGCCCAGCCCTAGTGGCAATAGCCACATTCTTTACCAAATTTCAAAATTGACACCATACCTGTATTAAAGGAATCAATTATTTTTCAAGGAGCATATTTAGGGCCCCAGTACTCGTTTCTGGACAATGTTCAGACCAATGATCGATATTCCATTAATTGATAGCTTTGGTGGTTGATCGCGTTCCTAATTTTGGGTCTGAATGTACTTCTCACATTTAGGGTGAACGAGCATATTTAACTCAATTGTCGATTAACATACTTTTACTTAATAAATTTATAATCCAATGATCTATATCATAAATTAGTCTTTAAAGATCATATTTGTAAAAAATCAACCGAATCGCAAATCGTTTAGTTATCCAATTGAATCAAACAAATGGATGGTTTTAATAACACTTACTACTATTATAATGAACCGTCCATGTATTTCATAGAAATGAATAACTAAAATGTCTTCAGTTTGATCGACTTTTTACAGACCTAATCTTTAAATTACTTTATATACAATATGAATGATTGAATTAGAAAATTATAAAGTTATTATACATTAATCGGCAATGTGGGTGAATATGCTCCTACGAGTGAACCTAAGAATCGTTCATCAAAAAGTTGGGATTAAAACGACGTCGTAGGAGTGCTCTTTCCATATAAATCCCGAACCTGAGAGATCGAGTCCCTCTCTTGTCTCTGCAACGCCGTCGACTCTGCTCACCGTCACCAGGTACCGTAAGCTCTTCTTTCTTCTGTTTTTGAATTTCTAGGGTTTCATTCGTCTAGTAATTTCGTTGTGAGAATTTGACTCCAGTGCTTAGCTACTCTGCAAATTAATATGGTCTATTAATTTGATGTAGTTCATGCGATCCCGTTAGGTTTAATTACATGTTTTAGCAGTAACGATTCTGCTGCGTTCGTCCAATTTAAGGGCTCTGTCTCAAGTGGCTAGTCCAGGGTTTGAACCCCTTAAGATCTGTACTTTTTTTTAGAGCTTCCTGCCTCCTGTAGATCGTAGGGTTTGGCAGAGGTTCTAGTTTTGAACCTGGGTCTACAAAGCGCTTGGGGGATTTTTGGGGATGGTCTGTTGTGCCAGACTCGAAAAAGCATAATTGCGTTAGTGGCCCAAGTGCATTACCAATTCCTAGTATTGGATTTCAGCTACTTGCAATGCCATCCAGTAAGGAAGCCAGTATAATGTCTCTTGTGCTGTCTAAGAAGTCTAAATTGCTCTCAAGTCTCAACCTGTTGCCCATCTCTTAAGTGGGTACCCCTTTCCATTCGTTCGACTTTCCAGATCGTCTTAATTGTGGGAGTTGGGCATCTGCCTTAATAGTTCTCTTGGTATTCAGAAAGAAATTGGATAGGGTCACCTTTGTGGGGTAGGAGGAAAAACTTGTAGCATAAGGACTTGGTTCGTTTAGCTTACAACCTCGTGGTTTTTATATGCATCTCATTTTCTTGTGTCTTTAATAGATTTTATATCTTACTCTCTTGTTATTGAGAGTTGTGTTCTGATATACTTGCACTTGATGACCGCTCTTTTTCAACTTTGGATGGATTGCAATCTTGGTGTGCGGTATTTGAGTTCCTCACTTTATTATTTTCTATAAATGGATAGCTATGGAAGAAGTGAAGATTGTGACGTACCTTAGTTATTATTAGGCTGTGGCACGTTCAAATGATGGGTCATTGCATAATGTTATTGAGAATGATGTATCTTAGAAACTTGACTGATGTACTTGCAGTAACTGAGATGGGTTGTTACATGTTTATTTTTGTGACTTTGAGTAATACATTTATGTTAATTAAGATCAGTTGTCTTATATTTTTTCATAATATTAATACCAAGTTATGAGTTTGTGCTAACTTCTATCAGATGGCTGCAGTATCTACACTATTAATGAAGAGTCAACTGACATATGTCATAAAAGTAAAAGTAATAACACCCACCTTCATCTAACCACACTGCTCCCTTCAAAACTTTTCAGACAACCCCCATAACTTCTTTCTCTTCAGTTACATAACTTTTAACGCCCATTGGGACCGCAACCTATGTAGCCTCGTAGTGATGATAGTAAGTTACAGTATGGTACTATGGTATATTGCAATACAATATGTTAATACAGCTATCTCTCATTAAATAGTACAGTCAGAGCAAGTGTGCCAGGGGCAGAACTAGTTTGGTGATTTGAACATTACAATTGTTTCTTGAAACCATAATGAGAGGAAACTGAAATTACTTAGTGGTTTGCTTTTCAAGTTGTGGATTCCACTGCTGCCGATGGTTTTTTGTTTTAGTGTGTTGCTTTTTGTGTATTTATGTATTTAATTCATTATTAGTAGTAATAAAGTTGTTTTGATGATTATTGTACTGATTTTATTATTTTGATATTATCTGAGACATCCTCTTATCTTGTTGGGACATTTAATTGTTTTGATGTTGATGCCCTTTTGAATTCAAATAATTTACTCATCCTATGTTGCCACTGATGACAGGTAGAAAATGCCTAAGGTAAAGACTAATCGAGTCAACTACCCAGAAGGCTGGGAACTGATCGAGCCTACCCTTCGCGAACTGCAAGCAAAGATGAGAGAAGCTGAGAATGATACTCATGATGGTAAGAGGAAATGTGAAACCTTATGGCCTATTTTCAAAATTGCGCATCAAAAGAGCCGTTACATTTTTGACCTTTACCATCGGAGAAAAGAAATTTCCAAGGAATTGTATGAGTTCTGCCTGGACCAAGGTTATGCAGACCGCAATCTAATTGCTAAGTGGAAGAAGGTTTGTCTCAGAATCTCTCTTTATTTGATACTGTTGGGCTAATTTTGCCTTTTGGTTTATTTGTGAATAGAATTGACTCAGAGGCTAATGAATTTGAAAATCAACCAGCCCATTTGTGATTTGAGGCTTCAGTAATTAGTGATGAAAGTACTGTAAATGAGCAAGAAAAAATACAGTAAAGGAATAAATTGGAGTCGCTATAGCATTCTAGAACTTTAGCCATGCAAGGCAGATACATAGAGGTTGGACGCACCTATAATATAACATGTAGATGCCTAAGAAATTTCTGATAAGAGTCGATATAAAAGGTGTTCAACATTGGTTAAACTCATTGTCTGCAGTATTTTGCTACATGCATTGGAAGTGGCAATGTTTGATATTAAGATGCTACAGGAACACCTGTCCTATATATTTTTGGAGGTTGTTATGTTAAATTATTGGGTTACAGTTACTTCAAGTTGTACGTTGGAAATGACTTGCATATACCTAAAGGTGTTCAACATCGGTTAATCTTTTCTGAAGTTCTCTTGCTACATGCAATGGAAAAGCATGTTTTGATATTATGATGCTAAAGGATTACGTTTGTCATATATTAGGAGGGTGTTATACTGTTATGTAAATTTATTGGATAACAGTGATTTCAATTAGTGAATTGAAAAAAAAAATAATAATAATAATGATAATATCACATCAAACTCATATACTGTGCTATCTACTTGTCCAAGTCTCTTAATTTTGACTCTTAACTTTAACTTTAATGATATCTGGTTTGCTTATGCAGCCTGGTTATGAACGTCTCTGCTGTTTGAGGTGCATGCAGCCTCGGGATCACAACTTTGCCACCACATGCGTCTGCCGAGTGCCCAAGCATCTGAGAGAGGAGAAGGTTATAGAGTGCGTGCATTGTGGCTGCAGGGGCTGTGCCAGTGGAGACTGATTACTGGTCTCTTATTCAACCTTGAATGCTTTGCGTAGATTATCCTTTGTACCATGTATAGAGACTGTACCCCTTTAACTGACCTTGAACCTTCTCAAGCTGGGACTTATAATAGTATGTCTTCTCTTGCAAGAACAAATTGTTGTGATTTTAACCAACTGCAACTTGAAAGCTAAAAGAAAGCATGCTTTAGTATATGCATTATTTGATTTTGTTTTTCATCGGTTATTGGGTTTGCTCACTGATAATTTTGCATGAAGATTCACAAAATAGTGGGTCTCTTCTTCTCAGTAATTTTTAAGATTCACTACTTCCAGTTCACCACTTTGAATGTCTGCTTTCCCGGCTAGAGGACGCTTTGGGCTACCAGTAGATTATTGTTCGAGGAAAGCTTTTATTGGTCATTCATAGGTGGGAATGGGAAGTGGAAAAGCCTAAAACACAATACGCTGGTCAATTAAGCTGTTCCTAGTCCCGCACAAAGAAAAAGAAAGAAAAAGAGGGAACAAAGGAATAAAGACTAACCCTACATTCTACAAATTGTGTTTGATATACAAAAAGCTCCTAAACCATCAGTGCATAAAAATCTGAATCCTTCTAAAACCATTGAATCTCCTTGCTTCATGATCCACGCTTAGGGAGTGGGAGGTGTGACTACTATTTGCAATCATGAGTAAGTCTGATAATAAAAGTGTTTCTACTATTACGCACCATATCAGTAATGGCAAACATGCTGTTAATGATAGAGAAGGATCACTTAAGCCTCTTGGCCAAGTGCGTAGAAGTTGCCTTCTTTCTAGAATTCTAGGTACGTAATGATATTGGCACCCCCTGTTTAGCTTCTGATACCAAAAATCAAATACCTAATTGTTCTTATACAATGACGAACTCGAGCATCCTGAGCTAAATAAGAGCGTTAGAATTTCATTTTTTGTTTTGAACACCCAAATATATATGTGTGCAGTTACAGTTTGAAGAATGAAATATAAGAATACCTAACCCATGTTCATGAATTGCAGTATCACATTCTTGATTAAGTGATGGGACTAACACCTAACAACTACAGTATCCCAGCGAACAGTTACAGTATCCAGATTAGCTGATTAGGCATGTCTTTTTGTCAAATTTGATGCCGATGCATACATACTTGCTCGGCCCATTTGTAAAGTAAGATTGAAATAAAATAGATCGAGTAGGAAAGAAGACAGACTAGTCATAATTAACATTGTGCCCTGGACTCCAATTATCTTTCTGAAGACATAACGTTGAGGTTTGCTGGAAACAAAAAGCAGTTGTAGTTGTTGAAATTTAGGGATGGAAAGGAAAAGGGTTTGCATGAGTAGGAAAGGCTACATATTTCATGCTTTTTAAATACATGATCTTTACAAGATCATGCAGGAAAGTAAAGGAAAAGCACTTTGTTGCTTGCTAATATTGACCACATAAAAGTACAACTGGATAATATTATCAAGTTTTACACCTTGGAATTCTGCTGGATTAATGAAAAAGCAAAACAAACAAAAATGGTAAAAATTAATTGAGAAGAGATTGTGAGAATCTGAAACACGTCTTTTATGTTTTCAATATTGTCAATTAATTTAAAATTGAATGAGTAGATTTCTATGTTATAGTATCATAATTGATATTCTCTTGTCAATACCCTAAACCTCAGGTTACTCAATTTAAGTTAGCTTGAGTACCGGCACAAGTGCTTGGGGAGGTTTGAGAATGGAGTATCTATGGACTTCTCACCTATTTCTACTTTTCTAGTAATTGACTTTAGGTCAGATGTCTAAATTTTTTCATCTGAGGAAATAAAGCCCAGAAACATAAGTCGAACTTAGTAGCATACGTACGTAATTAGGCAGGACATCATACTGACGGGTATGTGAGGGCAACTCCAACCATAAAGTCTCATTACACCCATGCTTAAATTTAAACAATAATTTATTTTTTTTCAATCAAGAGTAGAAAAAATTTCATATAATTCAATTAATAGATTTGCAGGTACATTCGATTAATAGATTTGTATAACACATGTATATAAATTCAACGTTTGTTGGGTTCCTGCAAATTTTGAAAATATAATGTGAAAAATACATATTCATATGATTGTATTTATTATTTTGTTCATTGTTTTCTCTCGGGTCCTTGACCCAAAACCCCAAAATGAGGAAAAATTATCTCACTTACCCCAGTAATAGATTTTTATTCCCACTAACCCAATTTGAAATAAAATGACAATTTTACCCTCCAATTACATCCATGCGATCAATTCTCTCTCTCTCTCTCTCTCTCTCTCTCTCTCTCTCTCTCTCTCTCTCACGATGTCGGCCAAATCCTCGTCCGCGTGCTGGCTGTCCTCTCTCTCTCACGATGTCGGCCAAATCCTCGTCGGCGTGCTGGCTGTCCTGGTTCAAAGTCGGGGAAAGGCTCTGTTTCGGCATGTTCTTCAACTCCGGCACAATCTCTCTCCCCTCTCTCACCGATCAGTGTCAAAACGGCGTTGTCGTCATCAATTAGGGACTTTTTGCGGCAGGTCAGCGGCGACAGTTGCTCTACGTGGTCTGCCTCCTCTGCGTCGAACATGTGGACAACAAGAAGGACGGGAAGCCGGTGCTCTACCTCGTCTTCGAATACCTCGACATCGATTTGAAGAATCTGAGATCTCATCAATGTCACCGCCGGTCTCGGGTTCCTTTTCGTCAAGTCCTGGACCGGGTTCTTAGCCCAATTTCGGTTCCAAACGACGAAGCTCTTCTATTAGAGCTCCATGACACAGTCCCGGGTCTGCAACCGAAAGGAGAAGGGGAGGTAGGTGCCCAGATCATTTTCTGGGAAAAACTTAATGTCTGTTGGGGGGTCAATACACGTCTATTGAGGGGCAATAGATGTTTTTAAATTGATGTAATATCTTCATTTTTTTTCTTTAATTAAAGTTTTATTTGTCTAATCATATAAAGATTAGTTCCCATTCCGGCTACCGAAAGTTTTATTAGGGGGCAATACATGGCTGATAGAGGTCTATTGCCCCCCCAATAGATGTCTATTGAGGGGCAATATACCTCTATTGGGGACCTCTATCGCCCCTCTATTGGAGGGCAATAAAGGTTTTCAGAAAAATCCGGTGGGCAGCGGCCGGTGACCGGAATCCTGTAACCGGTGACGGGCTCCGGCTAAGTCTCCTATGGTTTCTCTCTCTCCCTCTCTCTAAGTAACAAAGGGGTGAGGGGTAAAATAGTATTACAAAAAAATTTTTTTTAAAAAAATTAATTTGGTATTAGGGAAGACTCTCTTATAGTGTATTTGGTAAGAAGGAATTAAAAAAACTTAATGGGGTTAGTGGGAAAAAAATCCCTAAAAATAGGATAAATGGACAAAAGCCATTTTCTCTTTATGTAGCTAGGGTTTAAACGTTATATATGAATTTATTATTTTTTGTTTGTCTTTCCCTTATATTTAGATTTTATATGTTAAATAATGGCCGCTAACATGTAATTTTTTCTTACCTCTTAATTTAGACATCAGTATTTCCCAAACTCAATTTACTAATGCTATATTTTTGTG
>BDJD01002501.1:0-16979 GCA_002564525.1 Rosa multiflora
GGTGATGTGGTCCTCTAGATGAATGGCGATCAAAATGGGGTTAGACAGCAGATTCCAAGGGAGGAATGATGGACCACGCATTTATTCATTCAAGATATAGGTCTTGAGGACTAATTAAATGAAGAATGAATTTTAAAATTATAGTTGTTACTCTCTTGATCCCAGCAATAATAGAGAAGCTGAAAATGTGAAGTTCTATACACAACTTGTGACGGATGAATTGCAATTTTTCACAAGCAATTGTATGGTCCTGATTAGTCAGATCCTCATTTACTCCCTTCAGGTCCAATGGGGATCTCCCATCTACATGAAATTTCATGATACTTATCAGGTGCATATTCTAAAGTAAACAAGTTTCCGATTGCTGAAAACCTCCTGTTTGGGACTTGTTAAACTCCTTAACACTGAGAGATAGAAACCTCTGAGATTTGTTCGTGTGGTGTCTAATATATGACCAGTTAGCTATATAGCAATATACTGTAGTCTTGCAGGATTTGTATTACTGATAACATAAATGGTAAGTTCTATGCATTTTGTGTTATGGCAAATTGACATAAATAAAACAATATATTAGAGTAGTGTTGGTGCAAACAGTGGTTTAAAGCTGAGCTGGTGAGGTAGTGGTTATTTATCTCAAGGCATATACTGTAAACTCTGTCCTAGTTATGGAATTTATATGTCCATGCAACAGAACTAAATTTTGGATTTATGAACTTGTTATCGACTAAAATAAAAACTTTAAATGACCAAGGGTCGCAGAAGATTTCTTCTCCTATATCATGAGGTGTTTTTCTGAAACAAGGCTCCAATTGTTTAAGAAGATGATAGAATAACATATTTGAGTTCTCTCACAAAAATAAAACAAAATACTTTACAATATCAAACAGTGGAATCCAATAACACCAACTCTGATCTTTGATGTATTATGATTACAAGTGGTATTTCAAGCTCTTACTTTTGTACTTTTGTACGTTTGTCCATATCTGCAGGTCCAAATTAATTATTTATTGATCCTGGTTGCACTTTCAGAATGAAATCAGGACCAAAGGATGGCTGGCACTCTATCATGCCTCTATGTTTGAGAGGGAAATCAGCTTCACGTTTTTGCATATTTCCAAATTTGAAGGCAGCAGACTGCAGTCCAGGAAACGTACCTGTCTATCTAAATGTTTATGACTTGACACCTGCAAATGGCTATGTTTATTGGGCAGGTGTTGGTATCTTTCACTCTGGGGTGGAAGGTTAGCATACCCTTATCATTATTCATATCTCTAATATCAGTGTTGTTTTGAAAAATGACTTCCCCTGCCCACGCAAAGTTATCTGATGATGTATAACTGTTGATCAATGAATTTACACAGGCATACTTTTTTACCTTGGTATTGCTTATTTTTTTCTCTTTATACATAATTCCATATGATGTAAGCCTTGATAGAAGAATTAATTAGTAGAGCTGGTAATGCTCAATTCCTAGTTGAAAACAGTAAGAACCTGCTATTCACCAGTAGGTGTAGACGAGCAATAATCACTTTTTCTTGAGTGTTTGCAAAAGAAGCTAAGATTGGAGTTTTAGGTTATCATAATTTTGTAAGGCTTGTCTTGAATTTTAAATGCATTATGTTCTTGGTCTTTTAAGTTGAGTACTGAATGCATTGATCATTAAAAATATATATAAATTGCCTTTTTTTTACCATGACATCTTGACAATGTTTGCTGGTTTATCACTGTTTTCAAAAGCTGGTGAACGGATTATATTCTAAACATTCTGTCTGACTCTGACATCATAGTGACCACCTAGAACACACTATCTTGAATATCATATGTGGTTACCTTTGTAGGAATTGAAACTCCGGATCTCATTCTATGATATGATACCAAGATAGAATTTAATTGTTTACCACAATCCTCAAAAGCTGAGTTGTAGGACAACTATTTTCACATTTCAACACAACTCATATCCAATTTGGTTACAGCTGCTTCAACCAATAACGATATGTCAGTGTTTGATGTTTGAAAATCATTATTGAAATGTTTTTCTGAATTGATTTTGCTTCATTTCCAAAGGCGTTTAAATATCATATTGTTCCATGGGGTTAGTCCTACTGATAATATGCCTTGCTTCTGCTCTTACTTACTTAAGCATGAATACCTGTGCTCCCTGCTTGGATATAACTTAAGGGTAGATATTTACTTGTGTATCAAGTTGCACGCATATCCATTGAAAATCCAGGTCATTGAAAGAGTTTATGTTGCAAACTTAATCTCTTTTTTCTCAATATGATAAAGTTGCTCATCAATCATTTTTGCATACTTACAGTCTATGGTGTAGAATATGCCTTTGGAGCCCATGAGTACTCATCAAGTGGTGTCTTTGAGGTTGAACCTCGACAATGCCCTGGCTTCAAGTTTAGAAGGTCAATTTTCATCGGCACAACATGCTTGGATCCTTTCCAGGTTAGAGAGTTCATGGAGCGTCAATCTGCAAACTACAATGGTGACACATATCACTTGATTGTTAAGAACTGCAACCATTTCTGTCAAGATATATGTTATAAGCTGACTGGAAAATCGACACCAAAATGGGTCAATCGCCTCGCAAAAATAGGTATATGATGATAAATGTCTCACCATGCTGTTTCTTTGAGGTTTGAGTTTCATTAATCACACTTTTTCACACAACCTTGGACACTTGAAAACCAAATGGTTCTATCAACTGACCCAAAAGGATGTTTGAACGAAAAGTATTTGGGGTTAGTTTTGTCACTGCCAATGCTACTTTTAAGTGATCAAAGCTTTCATGACTTGCTCAAAAATGCCATGAGGGTTACCTTTTTGCATGAATATTCTCTGTCAAGCTTGAACAATATATAATTAGGATATATAAATTTGGTTTTCATCCAATTTTATCTAGAGGAATGTTTATGTTGGTACGATCAAATTTATGTTTCTTTTTTTATTTTATTTTATTTTTATTTTTTGATTCTTTTCTACTTCCTTGTAGGTTCATTTTGCAACTGTATACTCCCAGATGCCCTTAAGTCAACCACTGTTCCACATGACCCCAATTTCCCAGGATATGAAAGTGAAAAAAAGAGACTAAGAAGTGCCTTCACTTGCTTGTCATCAATCTCAATGCCTCAGAGGGAAGTATCAATGTCGTCATTATTTCTACATTCACACTATAAAGGCTGCCTACCACCGTGGGAGTTTAAAAGGTCTAGAAGTGGCTCATTGAAAAAAGGGTGAGGAAACGTTTTTTGGTCTGAAGGGTGAGAAAACTTATACATCCTTCATTAGTCTCTTCAGTTTAAAGAATACCGACCGGCTGCTGGGGATTCTTGCTGAATCACTTTCATCATTCATGAGTCCCTTGGAGGGAAAATATGTTGTTTTGAGATTGCTGCATGCCTGCGTAAAGCCGCTGAGTTAGTGTTCTGTCGTGGTAGCCAGTTTGCGGAGTGTGCTTGTTGTATTTGTACGATAGTAATTTAAATCTGATGTTAGAGTTACTGATGTGCAGTAATGTAATTATAAGAGAACACTCCCAAGATTCTTTGTGTGGTTCGTCTCTACATGTGTCAGTCAATGGGGGAAATCAGGGAGCTTCAACTAGCATGTGTTCTACTGGTGTTTTTCTTCCCTGATGGAAGAGGTCTTAAATTCCTTCTCCTTGACAAAACGAGTTAAATCAATAACAGCAATTCTTCTTTTAGCTAATCATTCAAGAAGTAAAAGTAGTTATGGTTGGTATTAGATGGTGCTTAGACTCGTCATTCTGTGATGGACATAGTACAGCAAGTAAAAGCATCTAAACACCAAATGTCGAAATGCCCATGTATCTAATGGTCATCTCATTTGACTTATTTTGACACTACAAGATTATAGTGGTTCACTAGTTTTTATTATATTCTAAATTCTCCTCTCTTAAAGATAAAATGTCCTTAAGTATAAATTTTTGTCCTTTAAATGTTTAAAATCAAATGTTGTAGAGTATTCTATGAAGAGAATATATACAGCTTGCTATTTTATTATATTCTAAATCCGCCACTGAGAAGGATAAAATTTGTCGGTTGTGAAGAATCAATACCCTATTACCTTCCTCGGCAAGTTCTGTTTCTAAATATATACAGTCAATGATTTACAGTGGTGAAAGAAATGCTGCTTTAATTGTTCCTTTAATTTTGGCCTTTTGCTTTCTCTATTGCCGTCGTCCTCGGCAAGTTTATATTACCGTCCTTCCTTGCAAGTTCATAATTCTTTTCCACCAACTTTCCCTATTACCTTCCTCGGCAAGTTCTGTTTCTTTTTGGTCTTCATTGACTGGGGTTGACGTTGACATGTCAACAGCCCATGCATTCCGTGACCATTGGATGCCGGTGGGTATTTCCAATAAACCATTAATCAGAACCTCGGACCGCTACTATATAAGCCACACTCTCATATATGAACTAGCTAGCTTTCTTCTCTTTTTATCACTTGCTCTTCAGCTAGATCCAAAGCTCCAAAGGTCTTCTTCTTCTTCTTGGTTAGAGGTCAGATTTCACAATATCTCTAAATCATTGTATTTACTATTTTAATTTAGCAGTTAACGAACACAAGTTATTTATTTTTAGAATTTTTTGTCAATAATGAAAATTTCATTAAATTTTACTAGTACCTCCCCGCGCGATGCTGCGGGATTGCTTGGTTTTTTTTCTCAAATTTGTACTAATCGTATTCTATTGTGACGATTCATCCATTGAAAGGAAAGGACATCATTGCACCAAGTTCTTTTAACAAATCTGAGAACTGAGACACTAAGCTTCTATAATGTTCAGCCAAAGTTGCTATACTGCAAAAAAAAAAAAAAAACCACAATATCAGGACATGATACTAACCACACTCTCTCTCTCTCTCTCGCTCTTTCTAGAATAGGCTCCTCCTTCTCTCTAGAAATCTACTCTAGATCTGCCATTTTGAGAGTCCAACACCACCACTCCCATATCCACCTTCACCGAGAGTTCTCTGTTCATCGTCACCGCTTTCACCTTCTCTCCGTTCCACGTTTCCTCCTCCTCCATCTCCACAAACCAAATTTCCTCTCAAGCCACCAGATTCTTCTTTATTCGGTTTGATCCTTTGGATCTTCTAATACAATCAACCATTGACCAAAACCAAAAAAAGGCATGAAACTAACCTCATTAGCCCAATGAAACTCCTATACGTACTACTAAATCCTGCAAAAACTATTCTTTAAAATTTGGAATTTGTTCTTTCTACAATGAATTGTGTTTGAATAGTAATTACGGTTTCAATTGTCAGAAGCAAAATAACTTTATGATTCCCAGCTCGAAGTACATCAATTGCATATTCTACAACACACAATTTACAAACATAATGCTTGAATTGAAATTGGGTCGCAACGAAGTTTAAAAATCTTAACTAAGTTTTTACAGAACTATATATGTACAAAACTACAAATTGGTTATTCTAGGATCTGCGGAAGGCAGTAACAAACCCAATTTCTATTGGCTCTATCCCATAATCACCATAGCTGGAACAAACAGAGAAAGAAACAGGAACTGAAACAACCAACTAAAACAAAGAAGGGTTATATATAATTGGCATACATTGCTATAATTAGTAGAGGAATCAATTCAACCAGTTTATTGGATCTTGTAGGCTCCAGGGGTAGAAGGATCAGTGCACTATTCACTTAGTTTGTTCTTTTGCAGAATGAACAATGATTTTTCCTTTGGGTTTTAGTATAGAGTATAATTTTCTAGCTAATAAGTTCCTATTGCATGCACTCAGTGACCACTTGAAATGACACTAAATTAACTTTAGAGTTGCCCTTGCTATTTCAGGAAAACAGATCCAACTTGACTTTCTCTGGCAATGAAGGAAACGAAAACGAAAATTATTCCAACGCAACTAACTAATGCTTTGTGGGCATGCAAGAACGTAATGCAACATCTAGGGTTGATGGCAGCAAATCAGGAGGACTGCAAGAATGATGCAAAGTTGCAGTCCTTCAATGATGCCAGCCTCAAAACTTGTACCGATGAAATCGTTACCAAATTTGAGGATGGAGGTCTTTCCCTGGGTACCAATGAGATCATTACCAAATATAATGGAGGTCTTTCCTTGGATGTTTTGGACAATGTGCTGACAAGTATGTCTGATTTGGGGCAAAAAACCGCTGGCGCGATCTTGGATTTCAAGAGTAAGACCATTCCAATGGTGGACGACAGCTATAAGCTTGTGGTGAAGGAGTACTTGAGCAGCAGCTTGGAGCTGCTGGAATTCTTTACTGAACTGGAAAAGTTTCTAGATTCAGCTCGTCGGAGCCATTCACATATCGAACATGCGATTGAAGAGTGCAGCAGCTTGGGGAGTAAACATGGAGTAGGAAGGGAGGAGGCCAAGATGATTTCGAATATATTGAGTGACATTATGGCGTCTAACGTCAATGACTACTCTGGTGAAAAGTTGATCGAAAAGGCTCACTGTTTGCTTGAGAAGCAGGAAGAAATGTTTGACAAATGTCGCAATGAACAAGAGAAGCTTGGGAAGGATCAGAAGAGTATTGATCGTTGGAGGAAGCTCTTGAATTATATATCCATGGGTGCTAAGTGCCTCCTTTTCATTGTTCTGTTGTTTTATTCTGTAAAATCTATTGGAGATGGTTCGTCTGATATAGTTGGGGATTTGAAAATCAAAGCAGCATGTTTCCTTGATGTCTCTGGTATTGTAGGGATAAACTGGAGTAGCTCCCGCCTTGAAGTATGTCAAAATGATTTTGTGCTGAAGAATGATGCAATGAACACAATAAAGGAAGGAGCTATACATACCATAAAAGAAATGGGGGATATAAAAGATCTCATCGGTAAGGTAGTAAATTCCATTGAATCTCTCCTTGCTTCAAGTACGAACGTTGCAAATGGTGGAAGTGTAGAAGTGGCAATCAAGAATATTAAGCTTGACCTGAAGAAGTATTTGGATAAAATTGAGGCTTTGGAGAAGAAAACAGGGGAATGCAGCTCTAGTATTTCGAAAGCAAGGCAAGCTGTTCTCACGTATTAACTCCAGACCTTATGATCTTTACGCTTCATGTTGTAATTGTGTGTTGGGTGTTTCTTTACTTGCTTTTAGCTAGTTTTTTGTGTTTCCTAATTAATAAACCCCAGTTGGGTTGGTTTCTTTTTCTTCCCCGACCTAGCTTGTCGGGTATGGTGTGGTTTTTTTTTTTTTTCCTCAATGAAATGTTTGGTAGTTTTTTGTCCCCCTATATAAATTCTCATAGGTACCTCAAATAAAAGTCAGTAAAGATCACTTTTCATTGTTCTTTAAGCATGATCAACTGCGTATAGCAGGTTTTGTTATCGAAAATGAACAGGGTGTTCCTATTCTGGCTTCTTCAAAATGCATTGGCTTTTCTAGTCTTAAGAGCTGGATTCCTTACTATTAAATTACATGGCAACACAACGTATTGGGTTCTCTGAAGCCGACGAAAAGCTTTTGATTGACAACATCAATGAAAATATTTTACTCCTTAGTGCATTAAAGTCTCACTCCATGACATTTTCTAAATATTTTGGTCCAAAGGAGCCAATGCTGAATAGTTGAGTGCACCACACGTTGCTTGCATCTATGTCGGGCCTAGAGTTGTATTAACATGGGAACCATTGATGTCACTCAAAAGCCTGATTCAAAAATGACTTTTAAGTTGAAACAATATTCAGGCCAACTGGTGCTCTTAGGGACGTAGAAGTGGCACCAGTTGAGTTTTCATTAGAATTGGACTGATGATAGTGTTGATTATGTAAGATCATATAATAAATATAATATATATTATTAGACTCATAATCTACAACATTAATCGCAACATTATAACTACTGATTTACTGCATATGATCTTTTGATTTATTTGTAAGACATCACATACAATTATCATCTAAACTTTATTATTAAATGATATGTCTAATTAGGTTCTTACAAATTATTCCATATAACCAAGTAGATTAGATGATATGTCTAATTGGGTTCTTACAAATTATTCCATATAACCAAGTAGATTATAAGTCACCGGCGACTAGACCATCATGAGTTTTTGTGTTTATTTCTAAATAGATGATACGTGTAATATTGCTCCATTTATAACATCGATTGTTTCCAACTTATCGGAAAAAAAAAAAAATACTTTGTTTTCAAAAAAGAAAAAGAAAAATTTAAAATGAGTTTTCATATTTGAGAGATTTTTACATAGGGCAAACATACCACGTGTCTGATATTTGGTAAGCGTGACCAAACATGTAGGTAAAAATTAGAGCTAAATGCTGGTTACTACCCTGTGGTTTAGGTCCAAAATCAATTTAGTCTCTGGACTTCTAATTTCATCAAAAACACCCATGTACTTTCAATTTTGATCTAATAGGTCCAATTCGTTAATATTCTGCTATGGGTTCAACTTATAGTTGGATTATTTGATGAAAAACTTTTTATTTGATAGATTTCTAATAGTGAGACCCACTCCTAAATTGACTATGCATGTCACCTCAACACCACATCATAAAACACAGGCCATATATGGGTCACGTCACCAAGTTAAATAACTCAATTATCGAAAGACTAACAGATTGGACCTAGTATATCAAAATTGAGATTGCAGGGATGTTTTTGATGAAATTAGAAGTCTAGGGACTGAATTTATTTTAGACCTAAACCACAGGGTAGTAACCAGTATTTAGCCCTAAAAATTAATTATAATTTATTGCTCGATCAAATTGCCAGCGATGTTCCTACAATCCTACCTTCTTGGCACATCTCGGAGCCTATTGTCCACTAAAGTTCGGCCTGTCCAGACAGCTCGGGATTGAAGTCAAACGAACTTCCAACCTCATTTCCCACTACTCCAACCTTCTCCTCTAATTCTCCTTTCGCTTCATTCATCTGTGCCTTCTTTTGTTTACATCTCTACTGACTAGGTGTTGAGAATCGATCAATATGTGAAGTCAAAAACCACAAATAAGCACAGCACACCAAGAGAAACAACCACAAAGATACGAGCACAAGAACATAGATTTAAGGTGGTTCAGCAAAAATTTTTCCTACTTCCACCGGGCAGAAAAACGATCTCCCACTATATTTAAAATGGATACAACCAGAAAGAATAAGAAAGCAAGGACTTTCTCTTCTCTTCCAATCTTTCTCTTCTTTGACCTCTCTCACTCTCTAACTCTAAGAATGGAATACACTTTGCTCTCTATCTTTGTGATGCAAAACTAAGAGCAGAACCCCTCCTTATATAGCCATAAGGATATCAGCTTTCTTCACCGATTAGAAAACCTGTTCCTATTGGTGATAGGCAATTATGTCTTCTCCTTCTCTGTAATCAACAAGGATTACAGGTAATCCTACATCAATAAGGATTTTCCTTCCTTATTGGAACTCCATTCATCAGTAGGAATCCAAAACCTACTGGGTAAATAATTTTCATACTCTAAGACAATTGTCTTAGGAAGGACTCATAGGCTAGAAACCCAACACTAGGGAAGCCCACAGTTCATGGGCAAAGGAGGTGGTTGTGTGCCCAGCAAGAATAGGCCACCAGCAGGCGTTTCCGGCGCTGATGTTCCGAACCCAAAAAGCAATGATCTTGTTTCAGACCAAAACCAAACCTAAACCACAAAACCAACAAACCCAGTTGAGGATGTTGGGATTGCAAAGCAAAAACAACAAAGGAAGAAGCTGAGGGTTTTCATAGTGTTTTACTCAATGTATGGGCATGTGGAGCTGCTGGCAAGAGAGATTAAGAAAGGGGTTGATTCCAATGATGGGGTTGAAGGGGTTTTGTACTAGGTTCCGGGAACGCTGTTGTCTGAGATGTTGGAGCAGATGAAAGTGCCCAAGACGGATGATCATGGGGTGCCTGTGATAGTGCCTGCGAGACTGGTGGAGGTTGATGGGGTGTTGTTCGGGTTTCCTACCCGATATGGGTCAATGGCTGCTCAGTTGAAGGCGTTTTTCGACTCCACGGGGGAGCTGTGGAGGGAGCAGAAGCTTGTTGGGTTGCCTGCTGGTTCTTTGTGAGTACTGGCATACAGGGTGGTGGACAGGAGACTACTGCATAAGATTCCCTTGTTTTTTTATTTCGCATTCTTTGGTTCAAGAATTAGTTGTGTTTTTTCTTCATGCTTTTGTTGGTAATTTTATTTGAGTTTAGGGAATATTGGTGTATTTAGTATATGTAAGTAACTAGGTACTATAACATGAATTTGAAGTTGGTGTATAAGGGAAAAGGTTTCCGAATTACATGTTCAAGTATAAGAGTTGAATGCAAGAGCATTGGAGTTTGGATTCTATGTTTGAACACATATTTGTGCTCTGTAGTTTTGAACTCTGTGATTCCAACTACATGAAATGTGCATTCTTTGTTCCTTAAGAGGGCATTTGGTCTCTTGAGTTGTGGTTGGGTGTCACAATTGTGATTCCAACTATGTGAATTGTGGAAGTAACAACTTCTCTTGTACTATTGTAAGATGCTCACTATGCCAAAAACCTTATCAGACGACAGGCAAAAATTGTTGTGTGATTTGGAGTGCCACCATGCCATTGTAGAATGAGCCGTTGTCTGTTGAAAATTCAGACAATGGTGGAACACAGTTGTCTGAGAAACAAACGGGCAATGAGTACGTGTTATAACTGTTGTGTGATGGCTCGACAGATGCCAGGCGTAGCTGCGCAGCAGTTGAAGCATTGCCTTTAGACAACAGTGCTTGGTTTCAAGCTATTGTATGTTAAGCATATCAGACAACATGCTTTTATTTTTTGTGTTGTCTGATTGATCGTCAAACTTTAGTACTTGGACTATATCTGTTGTATGATCAACATTTGGGACAACAGAGTTCAATTGCAACTGTTGTATGATTTAGTTTTTGGACAACAGAGTTCAATTGCTTCTGTTGTGTTGAGTAAATATTAAAAGACATTAATTTGTTATAAACCCGATGTCTGATATGAATGATTGCAGTAAGTGGCTGTCCCATTTTTGGCCATTCAAACAACATTGAGTCATGATATAATGTTGTCTGATCATTTGAACAATCCATTCCTGAATTAAATTGTGCATTAAATTGGTCCATTTACCAAATGAGCAGTAGTTCATCAAATGTTAACATTGCAAACCATTAAATGAGTAATCTAACCAATACTTTAAACTTCAAAATCAAAAGGGGTGGATATCCCGATCATCCAAGCCAACAGTTAAATAAGAAAAACATTCTAGTGCATGCCCATCTACTTTGGACATCAAAAGATACACATTTATATTGTTCCAAGACATGGCACATTTATGGTGCATGAAAATGTACCATCTACTTGGGTCTCTTTGGGTTTTGTGATTCTTCTTCACAGTCTGCAAATGTTGCAGTAAAGGAGCTTGCTTTTTGAAAATTGAGGACTTGAGTTGTTATAGACTTGGGCTTTGAGGCGGTTTTGTTCATCTTGGGAAGTCTTCCATACCTTGCCACCACATATGAAAAAAGAAGAACATAAAAATTATGTAGGTAGAAAAAATTAAAAAATTGTAAAGCACAATAGTCTCCAATGTAACAGAAAAGAAAAAACAAAAATTGAAACTAAAAAAACAAAGTCAGACATTTGCTGGAAAAATAACATACCTTGCCACCATAGTCCCCATTCCGTGAATTATATATATGTTCTTTCAAGTCCAGTAGAGCAACTGATATCAAAACATTTACCAAACTTTTCAATTGCTAGAGCATTATATAGCATCGATATAACTAGAGGCTACAAAGACTATAAATATTATAGCAACCTATTTAGTCATATTTATACAGCATACTTTGAATTATGCTTTAGATGCCAGCTGAACTTTCAATTCATGAAATTTTATGGGTATAGAGACACATATACCATTTGTGACGAAGGAAATGAAAGGAAAACCAATGTAGAATCATGCTGCTAGTCATAAATGAGGCACAAGATTGGGTTTCTGAGCCAACCAAAAATGTTCATGTCAAAGTTGATCGAGTGACTAAGTCCCGAGAAAAACTCTCTCCATACGAGACCTTATATTCCAACGCAATAATTAACAAGACAATAGCAATCCATATAGACACAATGCTTCTACTTCTGTAAACTATCCACGATATCAAGTTACCTATGTTCAACACATGAAATAGAATAAGAAGAAAAGATATCAAATCACCAAGAGAGATCACGCTCCAATGCATGAAAGCAGCTGCAAGAAAAAGATGGTAACATGTAAAGATCAATCAAAATTACCTTCAGCGACTAAGCACCCAAATTTACCTCAACAACACTTCAGATAATTCTCACATTACTATACTGATACTGATAATACACGAGTATAAATAACTAAGAACAATAGGTGAAAGTGTAATTCATCTAAACTACTACACACACAAAAGTTAACTGAGCCAACTACAACCATATATACCTGTGGACCGGAGCGCATTGTGAGAATTCCAACATATATGAATTGAAATACTTGCATTGAAGAAGATATGGCTCCAGCAGACCTTTGAAATTTGCAACCATTGAAAATTTGAGTTTCTTCTTCATTCTTGTCAATCAGGAAAGTTAAATGGGTACTGAAATGTGCTACTGACCAACAAAGCATGTTATTTGTAATCTGCAGGTAATTAAAGACCAACAAAGAATCTATTCCTCTTGTCTGAATTGTATTTTAGCCTTGTAATAAACTACTAGAATGTTGTAAATATCTGGAGAGATTCTGAGAATGTTTCATGACATGGAAAAGACCATCAAAGTTAACTTACCATTCATGTAATTTTAAGGACCAAAGTAATCCAAGTCTCTGTCAGAGTCTCCAATCCTAGCATTGAAGAAGGTATGGCTCCAGTAGGCCTATAAAATCTGCAACCACTTCAAAGAACAAACAAATAAGACTCAAATGTCACTTCACTTTACAGAAAATAGTATTAATTGGTAGTACAATATCAAGGAATACAACTACAAAAAGTGGAATAATTACACCAATACTTTACAAGAAAGTAATATACATACTCAACTTTTGTAACAAAAAGATGAAAGCATTATAATATCTAGACATAGAACTAAACATAGGGAACAGTTTCTGTATTGCACAAAAACTCAATGAAATGTTTCCCAACTGTCTAACTAAGACCAGATATATTATAAAACTAATAGTTAAGCACACTGAATAAATGAAAGCTCTTTCTCATATAAAACAAAACATCTCAACTGATATGGAGTTGGTGGTTTCCTTGCGTAAAACAAAGCAACCTCACACAATAAAGAAGTGATTTTCTAGTCCTAGAAAATCACAATAAATTGATCTAGCCCATTTAATCCATATGCCATCAACCATCGGGGGCAGAGCCAGAAATTTTTTTCAGGTAAGGCAAGACAATGGCAAGAGGGGAAGAGAGGAAAATTAGAGGGATGCTATAGATTCTAGAGGCAACTATAAAGATTTTGCCCTGGTTTTGCCATGTTTTTGCCCAATTTCTGCCATTTTCTTCCCCAATTCACCTTGTTTTGCCTTGATTTTACCCAATTTTTGCCATTTTCACATGCCTAATTGCCTACACCAAATCAGTGTAAACTCAAAAACCCAGTCTAGGCAAGTGCCTAATCTGGGCTCTATGTGAATCCGCCCCTATCAACCATTAATCACATAACTAGGTTTAATACACAACCGAGCTTAACGAAAAATATCCTATTGAATCAAAACAATAATACTAAATCGCCACACAATCCATAAAGACTTGTCAAAATTTGTTTTAAGAAAAAAAAAAGGACTCATACCGCAAGCCAAGATTCTCCTTTCCATCTCCTCTTGCATTTTCTACGCCTGAAACCCAGCAAA
This sequence comes from Rosa multiflora, assembly GCA_002564525.1. Classification (NCBI taxonomy): domain Eukaryota; kingdom Viridiplantae; phylum Streptophyta; class Magnoliopsida; order Rosales; family Rosaceae; genus Rosa; species Rosa multiflora. The sequence continues at coordinate 13,880 of BDJD01002501.1, forward strand.
TAAACAAACTTAAAATCCTAGAGAATCAACCGCATATCTTCAATTTGAACAAACCCAAACACATAGAGAAAGAGAAGAGGAAACTAGTACCAATTGGTGAGCAAATTCAACTGGGTGAAAGTCAACGAGGTTGCTTTTGATGCTATTAAGACCATAATGGAGCGTATCATTCTGGGTCCTTTCGATTTAGTGCTCAATGTTCTTAGGTGCCTCCTGTACCTTCAGTTTACCACTCGTCAAACCCCCAAATTTAATAACCCTAACTTTCAATAGAATGAATGCTCTTCCAACCAAGATGGAGTAAAACCTGAGCACCAATAACAACAAGCAAGTGGTTATAAACTTTAGCCAATCGAATGCTCTTGAGCACCAAAAGAACAAAGACAATGAATTTCTCCTCAAAATTTATAACCCTAAGTGGATTTGAGCACCAAAAGAACAAAGACAATGAATAAGAGCAATGAAATCTCAAATTTAGCTCACCAATCAAACGGATTTGAGTACCAATCCCTGAACCTGTGAAAACCCTCCTTAATTTCCTCCTCCTTTAACTCAAACCCAACTCAATTGATGATAACTCAATCCCTTTTCAGTAGAACAAAGAATCCCCAAATTGAACCCAACTTGAACCCTAATCCAGTTGAACCCAACTCAATTTGTGAGAACCCAATCCCCATTTTTAGCAGAATGAAAAACCCCCAAATCGAACTCTAATCGAGTAGAACCATAATCCAAACTTAAAATATGGTGAGAAGATGGTGATTTGTGGCTAAATGTTTTGAGAAGATGGTGGGCAGAGCTCCAAGTTTTGCTCGAAGTGAAGAAAAGCTTGGGGTTTTTCTCTTAGACATGAAAAACAACTAAGGCACTAACTTTGTTTAAGTGTGCCCTCAGTTGTCTAAGGCATTAAGCAATAACACTGTTTTTTTTTTTTTTTTTTTTTTTAAGTTAGTCAGACAACGTATAGATACATTTACGTTGTCTGAATTGCTACATAGCTGAAGGAACAAAAGATGAAAATTTCCAGATAGTGCAATCAAAATGCCAATTTTAGCGCTCAGGCTAGGCATTTCTCATTCACACAACAGAAATAGTTCATTATGTTGTAAGAACTTGCAAGCATAACAAACCATTGAAGCTAAATTTGCTCATTCGAGGGGGGGGGAATGAATGCCATTTTGGATGAGCCATTTCTCCCGCCTAGTGCAAATCACAAACTCATTTCTCCCACCTAGGATTACAATCACACATTCACACAACAAAAATAAGTCATTCCATGGTAGGAACTTACAAAAATGTACAAGCATTTCACTCAAATATTGGCCTTTTTGTGGCTACTTACTCACATTTTGGGGTACATATGATTTTCTTCCAAACTTGCAAAACGGAAACAAAAAAATGTGTTGTATGTTATTTTGCAACTTACTCTCATACAACATATACAACTATACTGTTGTATAAGGTGAGTCAAAATTTCGACCCAAATTTGAGCAAGGTGAGGGGGAATTTTTTTTTTTTTTCATTCAGACAACAGACAAATCCTTATAACTGTTGTACAATGATCTTAGACCCAAAAAAAATTGATCTAAGACCTCCTTATACAACTAAATCTCATTAAATCTGTTGTGTGAAGTAGTTTCAGTGATCACACTAAGGAATTTTTTTTTTGTTGTTGTCTAAAATGTGTAGTGTGATAAGGATTTTGGCATAGTGTTAAATAAGCTCATTTTTATATAATGAACCAATACTGCACCAGGTTAGCTGAAAGTCATTGGAGATAGTATCAGAAGTAAACAAAGATATATATTCAAAACGATGAAGTGTAGGCATTGATTTGTCATTTTTCGACTAAAAGCAAATCAACCAATAATTTTTTTCTCTATTCATTGAATCTGGGGATATTTTAGTACTTCCATTTCGTATTTGATTAAGATTATGATTGATGCATTAGATCCTAAAACCTATTAGGAGAACTAGTGATAGCTTAGTTGGTTTCGATCTTGCATCACAAGATAAATGTATATGATACAAGATGGTCAGTGATTGAAACTCATATACTCAAATGAGCTTATATACCCCGTCAGTTAATGTAGTTTATAGTTCGTGTTGCTTGTATGGACTGTTGCCTTACCACTGCTACTAGTTAGTTTAATTACTATGTAATTTCATCAATATAAATGTTTATGGATTCTGCTATAGACTAAAATTTCCAATGCTTCCCACTTGGTTTATGAATGCTTGTGTTGTTGTGTCCATGTTTTATCCTGTAGCTGTTGTGATATAGAATAATATTTTGTGTTATCGATCCCATCCTCATCAAAAATATGTCGATGCATATTTGCTGCAGTTGGACAGCCATTACTCAGTTTTTTTATTTTTATTTTTAATTTTTTTTTAATAAACTAGCAAGGATTAGGCGATATTAGCTCCTCTGAAGCAGTCTGAAAGGGGAGACTAGCACCCACACAACCCCGAAGGGGACCGCAACAACCGGGAGCCCACCGCCCGTCCCTTGCCAGGAATTTATTAAAATGAACCAAGATACAAACATGGGAGGGGGACTAGACCGAAACCTCCCTGGATGAATAAACAGACCCCACGCAGTACAAAATAAGAACATAACAATTAAGAAACCAAGACCTAATAGTGTAACAGAACAAATAAATAAGAACAAGCCTGCACTAAGAGAAGCGAAAAGTAACTCTAGAAGCCAAGTCTCTAGCATACTCTAAGAGAAAGGATGTAGGGAGTTTCCTCCACCAAACTGCCCCCATATTCAAAGCACCATAGTGAGAAAATTTATCTGGGAATGCATTTCCTTCTCTGAATATATGCGATATCTGAAAGGTAAAATGGCTAATCTTGTATAAACAGTTCATCCAAGGGATACGCCATCTCCAAGGAATCAGATCAGGTTTATTGAAGTAACGCACCACCAAAGCAGAATCAGTTTCCAACCAAACATGAGTCCAACGTCTAACCATTGCCACCTCAACTGCTTCAATAACAGCCAGAACCTCAGCATCAATAGCACTTGGGACAGCAACATTATAAGAAAATCCTCCCAGGAAGAGACCATCTGAATCCCTAAATACTCCGC
>BDJD01002501.1:17259-44958 GCA_002564525.1 Rosa multiflora
ACTGCAGTCGAAATATACCAAACAACCATGTCCACAACTCCCCAAGCGAAGGACAGTTTAGAAATAGGTGAGAGACCGATTCCACATTATAGCAGCAAAAAGAGCATTGGGAGCAAAGGATCTTACCTCTTCTCTGCAGTACCTCGTCAACCATGATCTTAAGATGGAAAACCTTCCAACATACAATGCTTTTCCGGGGCTGCACCGCTTTGTGCCAAATAGCCTTACCCCACTCAAGTGATGTACTAGGACCAGTGAGAAAAGAATAAGCTGCTGCCGTATTCAAGGATCCGGCAGAGGTAGTAGGCCAAAGGACAGTGTCATCCATGTCAATAGCTGGAATTTCAGTCTTTAGAATGTCTTTTGAAACTTCTGGAAAATTCTCAAGGAACTCATTTGGTAGAACCCAACGTTTCTGCACAATATAGTCACAAACGCGGTCACGAAGATAAGGCCAGAAAGAAGGATTGATATTCAAGCTATCCACCAACGAACCTCCAAGCCAATTGTCTTTCCAGAAATGGATGCTCCTGCCATCACCCACTTGCCATCTCAGGTTAGAAACCAGAGTTGGCCACAACTTCTTCAAGCCAGTCCAAATAGATGATCTTTGATAATAAGAGAACGTGTCTAAATTCTTCTTTAAGAATCTATCCCGCAGAAATATCGAAGAATCGGAAGAACCTGTCACCATATCCCAGCATCTCCGAAGAAGAAGAGCTCTGTTCAAAGTGAAAATATTTTTTAATCCAAGCCCTCCACAATCCTTAGGCAGACAACAGGTCTTCCAAGAAATCAAAGCAGCTCCCTTTCTAAGAGGGTCCCCAGACCAATAAAAGTTGCGCATCCAAGACTGAACTTTTTTTAGCAAAGCACGTGGCCAATGGTAAACATTAAAGCTATAAACAAATAGACTTTGGATGACGGAAGAAATAAGTTGCAGACGCGCTGCCTGTGAAAGCTGCATGCCCTTCCAAGCACTCAATTTGCATCTTGCCCGGTCTGCGATGGCCCTGAAATATGATGCCCTGGGACTCCCAAAAAATATCGGAACCCCCAAGTAGTTGAAAGGCACATTACCTTCTCTGATGCCAAGAATACGTTTAATCACTGACGCCCTGGGTCTGGCATGCCTTCCCAAATAAACAGATGATTTGGCTTTATTAACCACCTGACCTGAGTTCGCTGCATATTCCTGAAGAAATTTGTTCAGCGACCGTAACCCGCTAGAATTCCCTTGCATGAATATCATCACATCATCTGCATACAGGACATTAGAAGGAGGATGAAGCTTTTTAGGGGCAGCAATACACCTAATTTTACCCCTGCTAACTAGTCTGGATAAGCCCCTGCTGAGAACATCTTCTGCAAGGAAAAAGAGCAGAGGGGATAGTGGGTCTCCTTGCCGAACTCCTCTAGAACAACTGAAGAATCCACAAGGAGTCCCATTCACTGACACAGAAAGTCTAGCTGAAAGAAGGATGTTGTGAATCCAATTCACGAAGGTAGAGCAAAAGCCGAAGGAGCTCAGAACCCTGAGTAAAAACTCCCAATCTAAGGTATCAAAAGCCTTACTGATATCCAGTTTAATAGCAACATTTCCCCCCGCACACTTCCTGTCCAATAAGTTCATACACTCCGATGTCAAAATGATGGAATCAGCAATAGATCTTCCCTTGATAAATGCACTCTGGCTTGGTGACACAATTCTCATAGCCACTGGGCTTAATCGGTCCGCAAGGATTTTGGTGATCACCTTAAAGACAAAGTTTGCGAGAGCCAGAGGTCTAAAGTCAGTAAGCCCTTCTGCATCCTCTTTCTTTGGAATCAGAATAATAAGACTGGAGTTAAAATTTGGTGCAATACAACCCGAAGCAAAGAAAGATTGAACCGCTGTAATCACACCACGGAATGATATATGTTCCAATTGGCTACACCTTTGGATCTGGAATGTTCCAAATGGACTTCCTTAGAGAAGGGTCCCCATATGGTTCTGGAGTTCTTTCTGGAGATGGCACGAGGGCACCAACTGAGACATAGCTTTGTGGAGCGATTATGATGAGGATGCCTATGTTGACGGGTCTCCTAAAGGCCAAGCAAAGCTATGTCAATGCTTGGTCTCATACGTGGAAACAGGGGGCGTCCGGTAGCAGTCTAGACATTGTGGCCCAACCATCGGGGGTCCAATTCCCAAAGACAGCGTCAAATGTTAAAAAGTGATTATGCTGCGGATACCTACGCTGATGGGTCTCCTAAAGGCCACATCCGTGGAGTCTTCTACTCACCGAAAGCTATAAACAAAGAAAAAGCCGTTAAGAGGAAGCCCGGAGTTATCCAAACTTCGCTCCTCCAACGCTAAAGTTAGTTGAGAGTAAAGTAGAAGTCATCTTAGAGGTGGGAGAGAATGAGCAAATGATCTGTCACACCCCAAATTTTGAATAAAGGAATTCAAATCCGAAATGCAAAAACTCAACAAATCGCCCAAAAGTTCAGAGGTTTTTCATTTAAACTAAGCAACAAAACAAACCGAAACCACAAATGTTAATACAGACTCAATCACTAAATTCAAATATTACATCACCGAGTGTTTACATAAACATGAAAGCATCAAAGTAAAATGTAAACCTCACTAAGAGCATACTACAAACAGCAATATGATAACAAAATAGGTTGTGAACCTAACATTGCTGCAACTACAAACCTCGGTCTCAACTCTGGTTGTCTTGACCTGCAGGAATAACCTCTATACCATGAAATAGTACACCATGTTGCAAACAACAAACCCGGGTAAGCTTTTAAGCTTGTATGAGTAAACTCAAATAAAATACACAAACAACACATGCTTAACAATTTCTCAACTGAAGAATAATTTAAGCAACCCAAAATCAACTCCGCAAATTAGTAAGAAACCAAGTCCCTCAATGGACAATAAAAGAAAGAAACCATCCAACACTCTCTTTTAAAAACATGTACTCATGAGTCGCAAGAAACCTATATGTTACCCCCATGACGTACAATGGCAGACATACTAGAGCTCTTACTAAATCATAACGCGTCACCCGGCCCAAGGTTATGGTATTCGATATATTTGCCTCTATCACTACTGTGACACCAGATCTGTAGACCGAAATTTTTTTAAAAAAAAATCTCACATGACTCAAAATGTTACACCAAAACTCAAATACTCTTTCAACACAATAAACTCAACAATTACATGATATATTGTATTCCTGCAAAGAGTAGATGCTCAAAACAATAACCTGAATAAAATCACAATCTATTATGCATATCACAATGCCATGCCATCATGATATATATTTCACGTAAATGTATATATATGTAGTTATCCACTCAGGAATGCCACTAATACCAATTATAGTCCACAATTGCAAAACTCGAGAAAAATCATTTTTATAATTAAAATCTCATTTTACTTACCTATGAACCTTTGCCGACGAGTTCATATAATTTAAAACAAATCTTTATTTCCAGAAAACAATTTCACAATTTAGCGATTAAACTAAACAATAATGTAACTCGGTTCATAAATGAACCACGTGAGATTTACTCACCTTTAAATCCCGCTGCGTCTTCTCTTACAGCCGAGATAAAAGTACGGACTCTCTGTCAATCACCAAAGTAATATAAGGTCCTAACTTAGTATACGATTAAAACGAAAACGGTTACTATTCAAACCGAGCATTTGAACCTAAAACCAAAGATTTAGACAATGGAGACAAAACATCCTCCGAGACCTCCCAAGGTCTTCAGAACACTTCTAAGATTAATTTTCCAAAATTATAAGACGATCCAACAGTCGGATCCTCACATATCACAAATCGAGAAAACCAAAATTACTTGAAGCAACCATGCTTTAATTTATCACAACATGACCTCATGATATATCGACAAGCAGGTGAGAACCATGAAAACAGAGCCCAAAGGCAATGGCTAAGGGTGTAGTGGCTGACTAGCCCCAACAAGGGCGGAGCCAGAAATTTTTTTCAGGTAAGGCAAGACAATGCCAGGAGGGGAAGAGAGGAAAATTAGAGGGATGTTATAGATTCAGGAGGCAATTATAAAGATTTTGCCCTGGTTTTGCCATGTTTTTGCCCAATTTCTGCCATTTTCTTCCCTAATTCACCTTGTTTTGCCTTGATTTTACCCAATTTTTTCCATTTTCACATACCTTGCCTACACCAAATCAATGTAAACTCAAAAACCCAGTCTAGGCAAGTGCCTAATCTGGGCTCTATGTGAATCCACCCCTGAGCCCCAAATTAGGTCACAAAACTTATGCCAAAATGTTCATCTCAATATGTACAACAACTTTCACAACTAGGACAAATTTTGAATCAAAACCATTTGACCAGAATTCATCTCGAAAATTCCAAGAATCGGTGAAACCCTAAAATTTCAAATCCTCAATTTGATCTCCACACTTCAAATAATTGCAAGCCGCTTGCAGGGAAGAATCTTCGTCTCCTGGGCTATCAAAAACCCTCAAGAATCATCGTTGGATGTGGCTGGAATTGGGAGTTCCGACGATACCCCAAAGCAGCGCCGCCACTAATCTTCTCCGCCTTGCTGCTCCTTCTACAGCCCAAATCGTGCAACAAGGCTACCACAAACTTGGAGAGGGAGGAGAGGCTAAGAGATTGGGATTGGTGGTGAGGCCAAAGGTGGTTGGACAGCGGAGTTATGGCTAGACGAAAATCGGAGGTGATTTCCAGCTCGGGGGAGGGAGAGAGAGTGAGAGAGAGCTCAGTTTCTATTTTGGGAAACTAGGGCTTTTTTGCAATTTTGCTGAAATTTTTCCCTTCATACAAAAATGGAAACTTTTTCCATTGGCCATAACTTCTTCATACGAACTTCGATTTTGGCGTTTTGCATGTCCAGGAACACGTATCGACAAGCTCTACGATTTCTGTGAATGAAGTTTTCACATAATCCTAACGAATAAAAAGTCAACCCTTGAATTGAAGCATTCCGAGCGAATAACTGTCCCAAATAATTTCTAATTCTCAAATAATCATAAGAACAAGGCATCGAAACCATAATTTGTACCAACTAAGACATTTATTAATTTCACGATAAATATAAGAAATTAACACGAAAATCTAGGTCATTATGACAGGACCCGCCCCAGATTTCACCCTGAAATCTGAGGTGGTCCTGAGGGGCCCACTTTAAGAATAACTCTACTAAAAATTCGGCAGACCCTTGAAATGGACTACCCAAAATCTATAGAAAATACATTTACACTTCTATATAAGCCATCCTTATTCTCCTAGACCCACACTGCTCCCCAAAACACAACATCTCTCATTTTACAAGTACAAGTATCAACTTAATAACATTAACTTCAAAGGTTATCAGAGTAATTCTAATCCATAAGGTAAACAAGGAAAGACATAAATAAAATGAATATGCGGAAGCTGTGCTATTGACTATGCCTCGACTCTAGGTACGCCCGACCTCAACTGATCTGGTCTGCAAACTGGCCATTTGAAACCGAAGGGCCCAGGGGAAAGTATTGGAAAGGGTCTTTCTAAATGTACCCAACAAATTTCTATGTAGACCCAGCAAATTTAATTGTTTATAAATATTTTTAATTAAACCACCTAATTTCCCAAACAGCTCTTTTCTTGTACCCAGCAAAGAAACTATAGTGATGGAAACTCCGCGTCATCTTCGTGATTCACTTAACCCCAATTGCAGATTGCTTATCTGCTCCAGCACATAGAATTCATATACATAAAGATAGTGTTTTAGAGGTAGAAATAATGTTCCATACTTGTTGTCAAGTGCTGACAAGCAGGCATTGCAAAGGGCTTCTGCATTTTTTTTGGGTGATCTTCCGGTTGAAAATGCGTGCAGAGAATCATGGAGATAATATGCTTCCTATAGCGCATTGAACCGGAGAAGGGAAGTGTTTCGAGGGTCACCATGATCCACGTGAATAACAAAAACAATAATAATAGGAAACCATGAATGGGCAATAAGCAGGTAAAAGGGAATCTACCATTATGTAATCAAGATCTTAAACCAGCATGAGACGAGCAGAGCCATTGAGCCAAGAGTCATTGTAACCTCCAGAGGCTGACCAACCGAAATCTGGCTAATCTTGTAGTCACATGGTACGCTAGTTTCGTGATTTTTCTCTATAAGCTTTTCCTTTATATTCATGATAGATGCTGCTCATAACTTGCTATTTTAGTACAACATATTTTGAGCGATCTCTGTTTCCGAAGAAGATTGGTATGAAGCTGGGAAGTTTTCATCGCCTCGTTGGCTTGTTTCTTTAGCTGGGTACAAGAAAAGGTTAGCATGGAAATTTAGGTGGTTTAATTAGAAATATTTATAAACAAATAAATTTGCTGGGTCTGCATAGAAATTTGCTGGGTACATTTAGAAAGACCCTATTGGAAAACCAGTTAGCGTGAGTGGACAAAAAAAATATAAGAAACAAAATACGATAATTTAACATAAAATAAGCTTTAATACTTTCCCACAATTTGAATTATTCTCAAAACCTCGATGCATGCAGCATTTATAAAACATATTTCTTTAACTCGAAATCTCGTGAAAACATACCAGCCCCGCTGGTTAAGAGAAATCGGATTGCCCCGCTAGTCAAGTAACAGTAGGGTATGGGGAATAAGGGATCACCATACAACAAACGAGCCTCCTAGGCTCGGGCCAAAGCCTCCCAGGCTCTAGGCTTGGCTACCACCCACAAACACAGAGTAAGTGAGGAAAAGTTGACTATAACCCACGTGAGGAGGAGAACTAATAAAGCGACTCAAGTATGGTGAAGAAAACATTCGAAAACAGTAAAATCCATAAGGCTTCTCGAATATCTCGAGATAAAGTCACGAGTGCGATTCCCAACCGTACTCGGAAAATCTCATGAGAAATCACCTAAAACAACGATGTGTCCCACACACCAAAAATATTCTCGAATCAATAACAAATAGCCAGATCGAACTATAAATTGTAAATCCAAATAATAAGCATTTATCATATATAAATCATCGAAAGTTCAATATCAAATAAAATAGTAACACAAATCCATTTCTGAAATCATAACTGAGATAAATCACAACCGATCACGGAAAATCATCATTGAAAACAAATCCACGAGATAAATAGAAATCAAATTCCCAAATCAAATCATATGCTCAAAATATAATCCCAACCTAATAATATATGAAACCAATCAATGCTCGATAAATGAAACCATAATTAAATAAAACATAAATTCAGAAATAATGGCATTCATCATTGTAAAGCCTAAACTTACCACAGTAACTCCTCCTTTTATAGAAAAGTCACCATAAACAGTAACTTTAGTATTTTGATCATAACCTTCACATATGAACTTTGAGTTTAGCGTACCACGTGTCCACGGACTCAGTTTAACGTTCTCTACAACTTTCATGAAGAATATTTTCTCAAAAATTGACCTGAACAAAAAGCCAACTTTTTGGGCCACTAAAAGTATCGAAACAAAGTAAAAAGTGAAAGTAATTGTTGTTTACCGTCCAAATGATCAGTAAACCGGTAAATTGAGATAAAGGACGTAACATATTACATGATCAATACCCTTAACATGGGGAAAGAGGTCTCTTTTTATAGTCGTCCAAGATGATTGGGGCCCAGGCCAGTTATACAACTTACTAACTTAGTTTGATCATGCTTGTCCACATGTATGGACGTGTGTAGCTCCTCCTGGGATCATTATCCTCTTGACGTGGGTCCAGATGAAGCCTCCACATGAGCACATGCTTGTATGCTCGGCAGGTCGACCCAGTAACAGCATGTTTGAAAATAGTAAGAAACTGCTACTCACAAGTAGATGTACAAAAGCAATAATAACTTTTTCCGAGTGTTTGCAAAAGAAGATAAGATTGGAGTTTTAGGTTATCATAATTTTGTAAGGCTTGTCTTGAATTTTAAATGCATTATGTTCTTGGTCTTTTAAGATTGATCATGCTCTACAAACACACACACACACACACACACACAAACAGGTGGGTTCTGGAGTAGACGTCCGCACTTCGCTAAAGTGCAGACGTCGATACTTCTGCAGCGTTTTAGGTGGCGACGGCGCGGGGCTTGCAGGACAGAGGCCGGAGGCATCCCAGACTACTTCTGAGCAGCAATCAAGGTCGGAGGAGATCGAGGTTGAAGGATCCTGGGCAGAGACCTCACTTCTAGCTGCAAGGTTCTAGGCAGCGCTGCAAACTCGTCGCCTGCGACTCCACCCAACTGCAGACTGGTTAGTCAGGCAAGCAGCGCCTCGCCATCGCGGCCTGAACAGAGCTGCCACGCAGACGACCGTACTTTAGCGATAGTGCGGACTTCCTCTTCAGAACATTTTCATGTATATAGCCTTTTTTTTTTTTTACCATGACATCTCAACAATGTTAATTTGCTGGTTTATCACTGTTTTCAAAAGCTAAAGTTGCTAGAACCCACTATAATGGATATGTTCTAAATAGATTATATTCTAAACATTCTGTCTGACATCATAGTGACCACTAGAACTCAGTATCTCGAATATCATAAGTGGTTACCTCTGTAGGAATTGAAACTCCAGATTTCCTTTTATGATATGATACCAAGATAGAATTTATTTGTTTACCAAAATCCTCAAAAGCTTAGTTGTAGGACAACTATTTTCACACTTCAACACAACTCATGTCCAACTTAGTTACAGCTGCTTTAACCTGTGACGATATGTCAGTGTTTGATGTTTGAAAAAATCATTAGTGAAATATTTTTCTGAATTGATTTTGGTTCATTTCCAAAGGTGTTTAAATATCATATTGTTCCATAGGGTTAGTCCTGTTGAAAATATGCGTTTCTTCCGCTCTTCCTTACTTAAGCATGGATACCTGTGCTCCCTGCTTGGATATAACTTAAGGATGGAAATTTACTTGTGTATCAACTTGCATGCATATCCATTGAAAATCCTGGTCATTGAAATAGTTTATGTTGCAACCTGAATCTCTTTTTCTCAATATGATAAAGTTGCTCATCAATATTTTCGCATACTTACAGTCTGTGGTGTAGAATATGCCTTTGGAGTCCATGAGTACTCATCAAGTGGTGTCTTTGAGGTTGAACCTCGACAATGCCCTGGCTTCAAGTTTAGAAGGTCAATTTTCATCGGCACAACATGCTTGGATCCTTTCCAGGTTAGAGAGTTCATGGAGCATCAATCTGCAAACTACAATGGTGACACATATCACTTGATTGTTAAGAACTGCAACCAGTTCTGTCCCGATATATGTTATACGCTGACTGGAAAATCGACACCAAAATGGGTTACTCGCCTCCCAAAAATAGGTATATGATGATAAATGTCTCACTATGTTGTTTCTTTGAGGTTTGAGTTTCATTAATCACAACTTTTTCACACAACCTTGGACACTTGAAAACCAAAAGGTTCTATCAACTGACCCAAAAGGATGTTTGAACGAAAAGTATTTTCGGTTAGTTTTGTCACTGCCAGTGCTACTTTAAAGTGATCAAAGCTTTCATGATTTGCTCAAATATGCCATGAGGGTCACCTTCTTACATGAATATTCTCTGTCAAGCTTGAACAGTAGATAATTAAAAATACATAAATTTTTCATCCTATTTTATCTCGAGGAATATTTATGTTGGTAAGATCCAATGTTTTAAAACCCTGAAGCGTAGGCTGAGGCGTATTCCAGTGAGCCTCAGTAAGGAGTAAGCCTCTTACGTCTAAACGACCTATATTGTTGTAATTATTACTCTTATATTCACCACATTAAGAGTAACCAAAAGAACATTATTAATTGGGCAACATATCAATTAAGTTCCTAAGAGAAAAGCCTATTAAGTGAGTGTGTGTGTGTGTGTGTGTGTGTGTGTGTATTACTGGGCAGCTTAGCAATAAGTAGCTATCAATTGAAATCAGCATAACAATCAGTGGCTTATACTTTTTGAGGAGCATAACAATCAGCATATATAACAATCTGGACATGCTCTACTTTATTCATTTTCCGATTAACCTCTATCTTTTCTTTTCAATTTTAGAATGTTGGTTCTGGTTAGGCTGTTACTGTTGGTTCATAATGCATTCAGTTTGTTGACTAAACTGTAATATGAGCACAAAACATCCAAAGTTTAGGTAGACAAATTGTGATGTTAACCATTCAGGTGATCAAGTAAGCCAAGAGATCAATACCTATCATTGACTGAAATAAAACGTAATAAACAAACAAGTTGTTCACTTTGTGCCTCCAACACAATCCACATAGTAAACTCAGGAAGTTTGTAATTAACAACACAACAACAATAGTAACAAAAAGTAAGTCTAATAAAGGCCTAAAGTCTCATCATCTGGGCAACGAATTTGAAGAATACCAAACAACATCTATGCATTCAGTCAACAAAGTAATTCCGAATCAGTTGTCACAATCAACAATCTTATATTCACAAAGCCTTTGAAAAGCAGAGCCTAAACATTCAAAGTGCGAAAATCAATTGGAATCATACCTTCAAATCTTCTGCTGCGAATCGAACTCCAATAATCAAACTCTAAGTCTGCAACTCGAACTCTAAGTGAGAAAATAGTCTCCTTTAAAGCCAATCCTTGAGAAAACTAATGGGTTCTAAGAGATTTGTATCATCTTGCTGCCTTTTGGAAGTGCGACAACTCAAATGGAGAGCCGAACTCGTCTGCTGCAAGTCGCGACCCAGATAGGCCTTTAAAACCCAAAAAAATTAAAAGAGGCGTCGTCTTAGAAAAAAAAAAATAATAAAAAATAATTCCTACGTGTATGCCTTGGGCGCCTTTCCCGCCTTGGTCGCCGCCTCAGAAGCCTCATCGCCTTATCATCGAAACTCACTCAATTTAAAGGCTGATTTCCGCTTTTTAAGCCTCAAGTGCGCCTCAATTCATTGGTAAGATCAAATTGATGTTACAAAAAACGGACATTCCGAGGCCTGGCAGATCGAGTTTGGAAACGAGTGCAAGGATGGGAAGGCAAGGTTTTGTCAAAGGGTGGTAAGGAAATCCTCATCAAGGCAGTTGCCCAGGCGATCCCTACGTATACCATGAGTGTGTTTCAGCTACCTATTGGTATTTGTGAGGAAATTAATAAACACTTAGCCCGTTTTTGGTGGAGTAAGCCGGGTGGTAAAGGAATGCACTGGCGGAGCTGGGATCGTATGTGTCTGAGTAAGAATGAAGGTGGATTGGGGTTTAGGGAGTTTCAACAGTTTAACAAAGCTCTAGTGGCAAAGCAAGGGTGGAGGCTAGTGCGTTGCCCGGAATCCCTAGTGGGTAAAATGCTCAAAGCTCGTTACTTTCCAAAATCCATCTTTCTTGAGGCTGAGGTAGGTAAGAATCCTTCTTCTATATGGCGTGCTATTGTTTGGGAGAGTTATTGAAGCAAGGGTTGAGATGGAGAGTAGGTAGTGGTGATGACATTAGAGTATTTATTGACCAGTGGGTTCCAGATTTAGAAGGCTTTCGTGTAGTTTACAAAAGTGGTTTGGATATGTCTATGAAGGTATCAGAACTGATTTCAGCCTCAGGAGTGTGGGATATTTCAAAACTGGAGCAGATTGGCACCGCTCAGGAAGTAGAGGCTATTCTTAGTATTCCTCTGGTGAGATTGGGAGGCCGAGACCAGCTCATTTGGAATCAAAACCGGCATGGTAAGTATTCAGTGAAAAGTGGATACTGGTTGGCCCTTAAGGATTTAAGGGAACGTGGTGAACATCAAAACCCAGCACCAGTGGCTTCTGATTATTGGCGCCATCTCTGGAAGCTCAAACTTCCTCCAAAGATGCTGCATTTCATATGGAGGTGCTCAACTGGTACTTTGCCATGCATGAGTGCTTTGTGTACGAGACGCGTTGTGAATACTCCTCTATGTACTAGATGCCAACAAGCAAATGAAACACCTTTACACGCAACCTATTGTTGTCCTTCAAGTGTTGCGGTGTTGGAAAAGGTGAGTTTTTTCTCAAAGTTGGGATATGGTACATGGGGAAGCTTTGTGGAGTTTCTAGAAGATGCTAGAAGGAAATTAACAATGGATGAGGTAGGTCTCTTAATTGTGTTTCTTTGGCTCAATTGGAAAGAAAGAAATGCGGGCCAACACGGTGAGCAAATCAAGGCCCCTATGGTGATATATGAAATGGGGCTTTCCATATGGGAGAGTATTAAGTTTGCACGGGGCTGCAACGCTGATGGACAGGTGGCTGATTGTGTCATAGTTGGGAATGAAGTACATTGGGCTCCGCCTCCAGATGGAAGTCTAAAATTAAACTGTGATGCATCGGTGGCTGCAAATGGAGAACAGGTTGGGGTTGGCATTGTGTGTAGAGATAGTGATGGTAATTTGGTAGCAGCTATGGGGGAGAGGGTAGTTGGAAGATTAAGGCCGTGTGCAGCTGAGTTGTTTTCTGTAATGAGGGGTGTTGAATGGGCTATGGAACAAGGATGGACTGGCCTCGTGGTTGAGACAGATTGTTTGGAGGCTGTGAGAATGGTAAACGGAAGTGATGAATGTCTTGCCAGTGAAGGTACTATTGTGGAGCGAATCAGAGAGTTACTTGTGGTTTTGAATCTGCAGTATTGAAGGTACTATGCGCAGCTGGTTTGCCTTATTTGCAGAGAATCTGCAGTAGACCATCTTCTCCAACCATTCCAAGGCCTTCTCATCACTACTTTCAACAATTGGTAATTGCAATTTTTGTGCTTTCTATTTTGTCTGTGTTATCATTTACCTATTTGTAGTTGAAATTTGAAATGGGTTTTGTTGTGGCAGGGAATTTCGAGTTCGAGGAACTTACTTGTAGAGGAACTAGTTTCATGACCATTGACTCCACTTTTGATTACAGAAATTGAGAAGAAAATTGGGTTTTGTAGGGGATGTGGGCAGCGTCTACTTCAGGCCCAACCATCCTATGAAGCCACATCGGCTATGTACGACCCATCAACTTATGTTCTCATATGATCTCCACAAGAAGGTGAAAATTTATGTCAGTTATCTAATTTTGTCATAATACTAACTTGATCTTATCTACTTCTATTTAGATTGTTGAGGTTTGGATTAAATTTGATGGTCTTGTTGATTATTCTCAGCAGACCCACAAGGCATATCTGGTGGAGTTGGAAGAAGCTGTAGACTCAGTTTGACTGGTGGAGTGAGCTTGACAGCTATTGTTGGTATTGATTGTAGGAGCTAGACTTGTGAGTATTCTGAGCTTGACTATTGAATTTGTGGATTGCTATATATTAAATATTTTCTGAAGCTTTAATTTGTTGAAATCTATTGTTCTATGCTTCATATATCGTGGTATTCGATTAGTTTTTGGTGAAATGTGTAGGACTGGTTTGGTTCATACTACGTCTATAGTTGATGTTCTTATTGGAGAATTGTTTTGTGTCAGGAGAATTGTTTGGTTCTTATTGGTTCATACTAAACTGGTTTGGTTTTGTTTGTTTTTACAACTTTGCTAATTTTTCCCTAATAATTTCTAGGTTCTGCTTGTTTGGTGTGGCAACCATAGCTTTTTCAATCAAATGCTTGTTCATATTCTCTATTATTGCTTCAGAGAAGATTGTTCAAATGTTGTTCCTGTAGTGGACTCTGCTTTTTCATTGCTTTTGGGGTTCTCTAAGTTTTGTTTATTCGTTGTATTGGATGTCTTGTACTCTTTCAGAGCTCATATTGTTGAAGCAAATGTTATACTTTCCAATACTAGTTGATCTTTTCAATTACTAGCTTACTGTACTATGCTCTTTTATTATATATTCACTTTCGGGGTTCTCTAAGTTTTGTTTATTCGTTGTATTGGATGTCTTGTACTCTTTAAGAGCTCATATTGTTGAAGCAAATGTTATACTTTCCAATAATAGTTGATCTTTTCAATTACTAGCTTACTGTACTATACTCTTTTATTATATATTCAAAAATTAATCTTAGATTTCAGTTTGCCTGCACATGGTATATATATTTTCACAGACCACGTCACTTTATACTCTAATCATAGTGAGGATATGTTACGATGATGTTGTTTTAGCATAACATTTCCCATTGGACAATATGATCTGTGCTTGTTATTGGATTTTTTTTTATATATAATTTTTGTAAAATAATTTTTGGCTTTGCTTAAACGTATATTGATTTGTTTTTCTTTATATATTGTGGTATACTATTCTGTCCTTGTTATTGGATTTTCTTAGCCTAAATGTATGTCGAATTTTTTTATCATTGTTTGATGTTGGAGTATATGTGTGTGTGTGTGTGAAAATAAATTGTTGTTTTTGCTAAGACTACCAGAGTTTGAATTGGTAGAGTTTTATGGAACTTAGTGAATGCATGTAGGATATGTCATTGGGGTTTTGTTGATCGATGACTTAGTTTTGGTTTGTGTTTTTGGTTTAATGTAGATGGATAGGTCATGGATGCATGCTGATAGGAGGTCTTATGAGTATAAGTTAGGTGTGGCAAAGTTTTGTGAGTTTGCTTTGGGAAATGCTAGAGACCCTAACCGTATTTGTTGTCCTTGCACAAAGTGTGGAAATGTAAAAGATTTTTCTCTTCCAGTGAGTGTAATGAATTTAAGAAGTTTGTTGACGATGCCAACAAACTCTTATACCCTGGTTGCAATAGGCACACCAAGAGGAATGTGCTTGTGAGGCTTTACAACTTGAAAGCCAAGCATGGTATGAGTGATTCGGCTTACTCGGATTGGTTGATTGCCTTTGCTGAGTATCTTCCCGAAAGAAACGAGATACCTGCCTCTGTGTACGAGGCAAAGAAGAGTTTGAGTTCATTAGGAATGGATTACACCAAAATACATGCCTGCCCTAATGACTGTATTCTGTATAGAAAACAGTATGTCAATGACACTATTTGTCCTACATGTGGTACTTCTAGGTGGAAAATATGCAAAAACAAGAAAGAAAGAGAGGGAGTAACTGCAAAAGTCTTGTGGTACTTCCCTCCTATTCGTAGGTTCAAAAGAATGTTTCAATCAATTGAAACATCAAAGAGTTTAACCTGGCATGCTACTGACAGAAACAAGGATGGCTTAATTCGCCATCCTGCAGATTCAGCATCTTGGAAGTTAGTGGATGAAAAATGGCCAGATTTTGGTAATGAACCACGAAACCTACGGCTTTCATTGTCATCAGATGGGTTCAATCCCCATAGTACCTTAAGTAGCAAGTACAGTTGTTGGCCTGTAATTTTGGTAACCTACAATCTGCCTCCATGGTTGGTAATGAAGAGGAAACACATGATGCTTACCTTATTGATATCGGGGCCTAAACAACAGGGAAACGACATAGATGTTTACCTTGAACCGTTGATAGATGACCTGAAAGTGTTGTGGGAAGGAGTCAATGGAGTTTACGATGCCATCAAGAATGAAACTTTTACTCTAAAGGCTCTACTTTTCTGGACAATCAATGATTTTCCAGCGTATGGTAACCTTTCCGGGAGCATAGTCAAAGGCTATAATGCATGTCCCATTTGTCTTGATAAAACAGAACCTACAAGGCTAGTTCACAGAGGGAAGATGGCTTGCACCATTCATCATAGGTTTTTAGGAAGGCACCATCCTTATCGTAAGTTAAGGGCTGCTTTCAATAACCGCCCAGAACATGCAGTAGCTCCGGTGCCATTGACTGGAGAAGAAATGTTGAGAAGGATGGAGGAGGAAGTTCCACATTGGCCTTATGGGAAGAAATATCCTCCTCCTTCTTATAAGGGTGCTGAGGATCAAACAAGACCTTGTTGGAAGAAGAAGTCGATATTTTTTCAGCTTGAATATTGGAAGTATCTCCCTGTTAGGCACTGCCTTGATGTCATGCACATTGAAAAAAAATGTGTGTGATAGTCTAATAGGGACGCTGCTGAACATTCCTGGAAAAACTAAAGATGGACTGAAAACTCGGTTAGATTCGGTAGAACTGGGTATAAGATTAGGATTGCAGCCAAATCTAGATGGTCCGAAAAAGAAACGCTTGCCTTTGGCAAGTTGGAACCTAATAGTAGATGAGAAAAGATGTATGTGCGGTTGTTTTCATGGCATGAAGGTTCCAGAAAACTATTCTTCAAACATTTCCAACCTTGTGTCAATGGATGATTTAAGGCTGACCAGACTGAAATCTCA
This sequence comes from Rosa multiflora, assembly GCA_002564525.1. Taxonomy (NCBI): domain Eukaryota; kingdom Viridiplantae; phylum Streptophyta; class Magnoliopsida; order Rosales; family Rosaceae; genus Rosa; species Rosa multiflora. The sequence continues at coordinate 33,439 of BDJD01002501.1, forward strand.
TGATTGTCACGCCTTAATGCAACAACTACTCCCTGTTGCAATCCGAGGTGTGCTGGAAAAACCAGTTAGATTTTCCGTAATCAAGCTTTGCATGTTTTTCAATGAAATCTGTAGTAAAACTATAGATGCTTTAAGGCTTCCGAAAATCCAAAGTGATCTGGTTGAAACTTTGTGTGAGCTTGAGAAGTATTTCCCCCCTTCGTTCTTTGACATAATGATACATTTAACGGTCCACTTGGTTAGAGAAGTTGAGTTATGTGGACCGGTTTGCTTTCGGTGGATGTATCCTTTCGAAAGATATATGAAGGTGTGGAAGGGATATGTTAGAAATAAATGTCATCCAGAGGGATGTATTGCTGAGTGTTACATTGCTGAAGAGGAGGTTGAGTTTTTAGCGGAACTATTCTTCGACGACAGGACTGTTGGCATTCTAGAAGCCCCCAACACAGACGACAAGCCTACCTCAGGTGCTGTTGTTGTGTCGATTTTTGGCAAGGACTATGACCAAGCTCATTTGTGTGTTCTTCAAAACTCCATTGAATTCAGAAGCTATTTTGTGTAAGTTGCTATCCCTTTATTTGCATTTCTGCATATTTTCTGCTTGTATTGGTTATATGGTAATACTTAACAATTACTTTGTTTATAGGGAACACATGGAGTATCTGAAGAGTGAGTTTCCAAACTACAAAAAGAATGGAAAGTGGCTGGTTAAGAAACAAAACCAGACTTTTGCTGAGTGGGTGAAGGAGAGGGTAAGCAGTTTAGGTTTGATGAGCTTTTAGAATGTAGACAATTGTAAAGTTTAGTGACTGTGAATAGCTTGTTTTGAAAGGGTTATTTCATTTTGCAGGTTGCCTCTATGCTTAATAAACCTGATTGTGACATCCCCGAGATTGTGAGGTTGCTAGCAGATAAACCAGGGAATGAAATACCAAAGTTTAGTGGCTATACAATAGGGGGAGTCCAGTATAACACAAAGCAAAGGGATGATCTTCGATCGACACAAAATAGTGGGGTTTACTTGGTTGCTGAGACACCTCAAGTAGCTAGTGCTAAGGATCAAACTGTGGTTGCTAATGACATGAGCTTCTATGGGGTTATTACTGAAATATGGGAGCTTGACTATGATCATTTTAGGGTTCCTATCTTTAAGTGTGATTGGGTAGAGAGTCAGAATGGTGTTAGAGTAGATGATCTTGGGTTCACTTTGGTGAATTTGAATAGGAAAGGTCATCTAAAAGATACTTTTGTCTTGGGAAAATGTGTGGAGCAAATATTTATGTTGCTGACCCTATAGATCATAGGTGGTCAGTCGTCTTGAGACTCCCAAAAAAGGATTACAACGACTCTGTTCAGTTTGATGAGCTTGGGGACACCATTATTTCCCACCCTCCTATCGTAACTTCACTGCCATCTTTCCAGTCAATTGATAACTTGACCGATGAGGAACCAATGGGTTACATGCGTGTAGGGGACGAGGATATATTAGTTGATGAAGAATAGAACACTCTTTTTTGGTGTTGGTACTTTAGAATTATGTTTAAGTGTACTTGTTTTGCTGTCCTAGCAAACTGAACTGCTATTTATCTTAATGCTATGTGATGGTTTGGCCAATGTTTCCTACTTTATGATTCATTGCAGTTGAAGATTGGCTTTTGTGTTACAGAGTCACTATTTTAGTTACTTTTATTTTCTATTTTGATGTACTACTTCTCATATGCTTATTGTCTAATGTGCTTGGTGCTTGTGTAGATGATATGGCCCTTCACAGTCAACAAGTGTAGCAAAGAAGATGAAGTCTAAGGAAAAGCGATTGAAGACTAAGAAGACAAAGTCTTTGAAAGCGTCAACATCAACAACATTTTCTGAAGGATCTCATTCGAAGAAGTCTAAGACAAAAGCAGTTGAATCAACTGGGGGTCTTAAGCTGCTGAAGCGGCATGCAGTGACTATGTCACGCATTACAAGTCGTAAGACTCATAGACAGAAGAAGCTGGTGCTTTTTAATCGAAAAGGCACTCCATGTGGGAAGGTGGCTAAGGAATTGCAGTCCTACATAGGTGTATTGGCACGAAGGAAGGAACCAATCATAAGACCAAATTGGAAAGATGCAACGGCTGAAGAGAAAGGCAAAATATGGTCACGTGTTCAGGTACAAAATTGTTCAGTTTATGTTAGTGTTCATTTTTTTTTCATTAGTTTTTAGTAGATGAACCTTAAGTCTGATACTTATCACTCTATTTTACACAAATTCCGTTTACGCTTGGTCCTGAAAACAAGAAAATGGTTTTGAAATCTGCTGCAACAAAGTGGAGGGAATTCAAATCTCGATTGACTTCAAACTATGTTATCCCCTATTTGGATGACCCTGAAGCGTTGAAGTATCCTCCAGATGATTACCCTTTCATAAATGCAGATCATTGGACTGAATTTGTCAAATCGCGGACAACACCCTCATTCTTGGTATGAAATTAACAGATTACTGGTTTAACTTGGTTGTAGTCGTAACATGCATTTGTAAATATCAAATAGTTGTTGAAATGATATAGCCTCGTTTTTTGCAGGAAAAGCGTAAAGCACAACAAGAAAGGCGCAAACAGAATAAATATCCTCATAGACTGTCCCGCAAGGGTTATGCAGGGTTGGAGGAAGAGTTGGTTAGTAATTAATGTTTTATACCCTATGTGTAGTTTTTACCATTTAAAAGTAGGCTGATTAACAAAATCACTTTGTAGGCTAATGAAATCGATGATGAAGAAATTGATAGGGCCACACTCTGGATCAAAGGACGGCAGTCCAACAATGGCAATTTCAAGGATGAAGAGACAAAAAAAACTGCTGAAAAAATAGTATGTCAAAATAACCAAAGTCTATATATGCAGTAACTATAGATGGTATACTTATATTCATACTTAAAATCTGTCAGGATGCCTTGAAGAAAAGGGTTGCTACTGGAGAACTATCCATTGAGGGAAGTGATGATATCTTGACATTGGCGTTGGGGACTCCTGAGCACGGGGGAAGAGTGCGTGGAGTTGGAGGTCAAATGAATCCCTCTACTTACTTCAATCTACCTAAACGTAGAAAGCAGAGCTTAGAAGCAACAGTTAGAGTTAGTGTGCAGAAAATAATGTTAGAGGAGAAAGAGAAGATAGTAGAGGACGCAAGGGAGAAGATAATTGAGGAAGCAAAGGAAAAGATTGTTGCAAAGATAATTGAGGAAGCAAAGGAAACGATTGTTGCAGAGGAACGAACATTTTGGGCAGTTAAGTTTGCAGAACTTGAAGCACAGATACATGCAACTCAAGATGGAAATTGTGCTACTCCTCAGACACATGTTTCTAGTCAAGGAAGTTGTTCACGCACAACTGATCAAATTGCTCAAGAACAAGCAAAAGCTAGATTGGAAGAAGAAGACGTTAACCGTGTGGATGGAAAAGCAATTCGGGGAGGTTTTGATGTGATTGAAAAAAGGGCCCTACAATCGAGAAAGAAGGGTACAAAGGTGGTGAAGGGAGTTCCTTTGGAAGCAGCACCATTCTCCTAGGTACGTAGTGAGTTGACAAACATAGTTGAGAATGTAGATGTCGACTCTGCATTGGCTAAGGATGTGAAAGAGACTTGGGAAGAAAATCCTGTACCAAATGATATTAAGGAGCCGCATGATGAGGAGGAGGAAGAATACGTGGATTTGACATTGGTTGACCCCCTAAAAAAAGGTAAGTCTGTTCCAGTTTACTCCAAAAATTGCAAAATTGTTATGAGTGTGTTTTTTTTTTTTTGTTAGGTTAGATTGATCTGTTAGACATTCAAAGATATAGGCAGCATTATAAATATTGTTTTCTCTTCTTTTCAGTCACCAGGAAATGAGCTTGGCTGCAAGTTGGCATTAGGTTATGTTGAAAATATTGTTGCTTATGCCACTGTAATGGAGTGCGATGATCCCTCCCAAACAATTCATGGTGCTCCACTAGGTGATGGTAATAAGCATGTTTCCATCTATACCGCGCTTGATGAGAAAGCAAAGGTACCATTTCCTGTTAAAGATGAAATTGAAACTGTTAAGCAGGCTATGGGGAGTTGGGTAGCATAGCCTAAGGACCTAATCATTACGTCACCTGTGAAGGTTAGAAATCAATATAATTGAAGCTACTTTGACGACAATCACTTGTTTCAAAAAATATGCTTAAGTTTACCAGAATGGTTGCATAGTATAACCTTATATTTATTTTCTTGTTCTAGAAAGTTGTCATGGATAATGCTGAAAAGAAGAGGAAAAAGAAAGTCGACATGGATGAACATGACTCAGAGGTTCAATTTAGCTTAACAGCAATGGCACCCACATTACCAGAATCATTAAAGATGCTATGTATGTGGGGTGAGTCTGCATTTAAAGATGGGCATACCATTAACTTCATCATGGAACCTGAAGTATTTGGATATTCTTGAAAGACTTTTATTTTGGGATCAGATGTTAGGCGACTTGCAAGCATGAGAGAAGTCTCTGGAAATTGGATTGTTGTGTACCAGAGGTAGAAAATATTCTTTTTTTTTTCATCACATGTGATTTCTCCCTAATGTCTCAATAAAAACTAGAGATGCTTAAAGTAAAAGTCTTGGTTAAATGCTTGTAGGTACCTATATGACCAGTTGACTGCTTATAAAATGGTGGACATGGTTGCATTTGTTGACCCTTCACGAATTGGTGGAAAAGGAAGTGGGAATGGAACTGTGAGGGCCCAACACATAAGAGATAGGCTTCTAACTGCCAAACCAGGCCAAATGTTCATGTTGCCATATAACTCGGGGTAATTATGCATGGCAGTTTCTGTTTTTTGTAAATTCTTTGCAATTAATTGTTGCAATTAACTGTAGCCATGTTTTTCTTTCAAGATATATGATTATTTTGAATGCTCAGTGATCATTAGATGTTGACAATTGCTGATCCTGACCGAGGTACTACATATTTTATGGATCCTTTGAAAAAACGCTTACCCACTGGAGATTGGATGTCTATTATGGAAACGTAAGTCGCTGTTACTAATCCTACATATTGAGATCATGAAATATGTTTAAACAGTTATGTTGCCTCCTTTTGTTTCCCTTAAGTCTTCATTTTTCTTGTTCTGGTGTAGTGCATTTGGTATGTTTAATGCTGAAAGGAAGAAGAAGGGATTGCCTCCTTTTGTTTTCCTTAAGTCTTCATTTTTCTTGTTCTGGTGTAGTGCATTTGGTATGTTTAATGATGAAAGGAAGAAGAAGGGCCGGAGTTCAGTCATTTGGAAAAATTTGGCGGTGAGTTTCACCTAAGTATTTAGTTGTCTTGATAAAACTGTATTTTCTTCACTGTTTTGACTTTTTACTCATCATTTGTTTTTAGGGCATTCCTCTTCAATAGAGCAACAAGGAGTGCGGGTACTTTGTGATGCGATACATGCGAGATATCATTGAGGATAAAGTCTTGTCGTTGTTTGCTACCAAGGTACAAACCTACTTATAAATTTTGTCAGTTTACTTGGTTTCTATTCCCTTTGTTATTTCCCTGCCTCATTCAACAAATTGATTAAGTACTAATCACTTTGATTTATGCTTGACTTTAGTGGGAGTGAAGAGGCAGCAGCCAATATACCCAAGAAGATATTGATCAGTTGCGAAATGAGTGGGCGAAGTTTGTGGTGAAGACGTATGTGTAGGAGCCATGAAGTAGTTTGCTAATGAAGGAAAGCATCTTTTTTGTGCTTCTCTGCTGGTACATTATTCATGCACCATATATGTGGCATGTTTGATTGAACAATATATGTAATTGTATCAGCTTTTGATGTCCCAAGTAGATGGGCATGCATATGAATGTTTTTCTTCTATTAACGGTTGCTTGGATGATGGGGAAATGCTCCCTTTTAACATTTAAGGTATATGAATGGGTTGGATTACTAATTTAATGGTTTGCAATGTGTTTTCTTTCCAATTAATCATTGTTCATTAGGTAAAATGGAGCTATATATGCACAAAATATAGCAAATGAAATTGATCATACAACAGGTTTATAGTGTGGCAATCCAACGTTATCTGAATACATAAAAATTGGCCATTCAGTCAATGCATTCTTTACATATCACACAATGGTTTAAAAAAAAAATGTCTTCTCATTTTACAATCACACAACGATAAAAACTAAACTAATGTTGTCCAAAACCAATTCACACAACAAACCGACTTAAAACTGAAGTGTGATAGTATATCAGACGACGATGACATTAAAGAACACGTTGTCTGACTAGGCTTCCCAACAATCACACAATGGTTTTTAAAAAAAAATGTCTTCTCATTTTACAATCACACAACAAACAGACAATAAAACTGAAGTGTGATAGTATATCAGACGACGATGACATTAAAGAACACGCTGTCTGACTAGGCTTTCCAACAACAGTTTGAAAACAAGTTCTGCTGTATGAATGATGCATCTGTCATGCTGTGCAGCAGCTTTGCCTACCATCTGCCGAGAGAAGACACAACGGTGATAACGAAAATCTGTTGACTGATTGCATATATATCATACAACGGTGTTGCACCATTGTGCAAATTTTAAACACACAACGCTCCGATACACAACGGTGGGCGTCCAAATCAGACAACGAATTTTACCCGTTGTCTGTTTCATTTTTGGTGCAGTGCCAAGATTATTTGTACCGTTCGTCTCAACATGTGTCAATGGGGGAAATCAAGGAGCTTTAACTAGCATGTGTTCTACTAGTGTTTTTCTTATTCCCTGATGGAAGAGGTCTTAAATTCCTTCTCCTTGACAAAACGAGTTAAATCAATAAAAGAAATTCATATATTAGCTCATCATTCAAGAAGTAAAAGTAGTTTTGGTTGGTATTAGATGGTGCTTGGACTCGTCATTCTGGACGAATTGTAGGAAGTAAAGGCATCTAATATAAGTTGACCAAATGTCGAAATGCCCAGATAGATAATGGTCATCTCATTTGACTTATTTTGAGTCCTTGACAATACAAGATTATAGTGCTCCAAACAGTGAGTTTTCACAAGTTTTTAGGTAGCAATTTCATACTCATCTGATCTGTGCTCTATTGTCTTCTTCTTCTTCTTTTTTTTTTTTTTGAATAGGATTTGATATTATTAGAAATCAAACCCATAAACACAGGCCAGAGTCTAACAGAACTTACATAAGCAAATCCAGAAATAAGACCGGATAACCTATCTAAGTCACACCTAAACTCATTGGAATCTAAATGGTCGCTCGCTGAACAACAAACCAACAAAACTAAGTAAGAATAATCTCACCTTCTAAGGCAAAATCAATCATCTAGTCTAATCTGCCAGCACTCAATTGTGGTACACATATCAACTAGAAACATCTTAGATAAGCATATAGAAATCACTCCCACTTGAGAAGGCTTTAAGTTAAGAATGTCTTGAATTTGAATTTCTTAAGCATGCACCTGCTCTTTCCCCTTAGGGTTAGAGCTAGTGCTTGTCCCAGACTCATCAGCAGCTAACAACCTCGGCATCAGGTTGGTCTTCTTGCTCTTTGCTTTTTCTGATTCTCCTTCTTTCTTTGCATTTTTTCCTTTTCCAGCTATTCCATATGGTAGCTTATTCACACTGCCAATGGGGCATCTTCTCTTCCTTTTAGTTTGTTCCTTATTGCTTGAAGTTCCCTCTAACAACCCCATATTCACTACATCCAAATTTTTCTTCCCAATAGCAAGACTCAAACCTAATTTTTTTAGGGAGATTGTTACCTCATCAGTTTCCCTAGCTCGATGTTGTCCTGTAATTGGGTTTTTATCCAGCCTTGGTTCATTGAGTTCCCTAATTTGCACCTATCTTCTGTTACGATGCATGGCTACCACCGATGCAAGGAGGAGAGTTTATGGTATGCTCCTTGGTATCTGGGCCTTAAAAATCAAGGTTTGATTGTTAATCACGATCCTGTCAGCATTAGGGTTTGGTGCTGCATGACCTCGTATCACAGTCAGAGTCGTGGGTTGTGCCACCACCCCACCGGTGCGTTACTTTCTTCAACCAGTTCCGGCCTTGAGCAGGGAAGGCCGACATGAGTGACTAATCCACAAGTTCCGCAGCGACCAAAGAGTTTGTCATACCAGAATTGCACCAGAATCTGGACTTTCTCTTCTACCAAGAATCGCTGACGAAAGAGTATAGACTTCTCATAATCAATCTCGACTCTGATACATAGGACTCGAGTCCGGAATGCAGGTCGGTCCTATTCCTTGAACTTGCCCAGTGTACTTCAGATCAAACGCATGATGCGCTCAGACCGGAACGCCAGCGGTACTCCTTGCAAAGTCATCCAGTAGGATGATTTCTTCAGGGGCACATCTGCTGCCGGAGTGACACCATCATATAGAGCTAGGGCTATCGGAGCTCTATTGTATCCCCAGGGTCCTCCTTTCCACACTCTATCCACATCAGATGGGTCAGTGAAGGTGAATAAGACCCTGTCATCATCTCCGATCTCGTCGACACTCAGTCTGCCATTGATCTGCCATGCCGACCGGAACATTCTCAGAAAAGATCGACTTAAGTATTCCCACGTAGTGAGCAGTTTTCCAATGAAGGCTTTGGGTTGTCTCAACCCTTTGAAGGACGCAGATCCACAGGTTTCTTCCCATCAGCCAAAGCTAAGGAGGAGGTCAGGCAGGCTGCCATTGCATCAATTGTTGCCATTGACGTAGGAGAGAAAGCAACACAGTCAAAACCCTAACTCTAGTTTGTAGAGAAAGAGCGGCTGCGACTAGGGTTTTTTTTTTCTGTAGTGTTCCTAAATCACATGAGTTTATGTGCTCTATTGTCATTGCATCTAAACCAAAGGTTATATATAGAATAATAACATAAATAAACTCATCGCAACTACTTCATTATTCTTCATCCTTAGATCTAAAATTCATTATTCTTCATCCTTGGATCTAAATTAATTCAATAATAGTTGGGCATAATTGAGTAGGAAATCAATTGACTGCTACCGGAATAAGATTATAATTTTCCTAGGCGTATGTAGCTAGTTTGGAAGCAAACATCAACCAAGCACTACGAGGCCAACAACAACCTCATTGAGAACCATAAAGAGTGACGCAGTCGGAAGTAACAGGGTTTACAAGCGATAAACCCTAAAAAACATAGTTCTGGAGTCCACCAGAGAAATAGAGAAAAATCTCTAGATTTTAAAAAATTTGATATGATAAACTGATTTTAATACAAAACATGATGGTGCTTATATAGGCATCCAAGACCTAAATTTATAATCTAACAAGAAATCCTAAAGAATCCAAATTTAAAAGAAAACTAAAAACCTAAAATAAAAGAATTCTAAAACAAATGTAAAACTAGCCTAAAAATATTAAATCCCAAATCGGATAATTAAGATGATATATTTTGGCCTAAATCTAATAGGGCTCGCTAAAGTGAGTCTTAAACATCTCGTCGTTCCCATTCTGCACTACTACAAAAAGTTAATTAGACAACGGTGGATTTCTGTTGTCTGATGAAGAAGTCCACCATGGTCTAAGTCAGTGTTGTGTGATTGAAAGATCACACAACGGTGATTCCACTGTCGTCTGAGAATAGTTGGCTCAACAGAATAGTTATTTTCTGTTGTGTGAATTCTGCGCAAGCATGTGCTGCCATGGCATGCGCAGAGATGCGTCGAGCCATTCAGACAACAGAAGATAATTTCTACTGTCGTCTGAGATTCATAACACACAACAGCCATAACTCTTTCTTTGTTGTCTGAGATTCATAACACACAATAGCTATGATTGATTCTTTGTTGTTTGAGATGAATAACACACAACAGCTATAATTCTCTCTTTGTTGTCTGAGACACATAACACACAACAGCTATAACTCATTAATTGTTGTCTCAGATTCATAACACACAACAGCTATAACTCTTTCTTTATTGTCTGAGACTCACAGCACACAACAGATATAACTCATTCTTTGTTGTCTGAGATAAGTAACAGACAACCAAAGTGAAATTATCTCCCTTGTCTGTTATTGCATTCAGACAACAGAGACAATTTTATTTCTGTTGTGTGTTATCAATCTCACACAATAGAATTTTGTTTCTTTTGTTGTTGGTTGTTAGTTCACACAACAACTACATTTGGTTAGCTGTGGTGTGAATATTGTAATCAAATTAGCTAACAGCCAATGACTGTTGTAGGAGAAGCCTTAATTTTGAACTCTTTTGCAGTCATACAACACATTGTTTTGTATTGTGTTGTATGACTGAATATTGGATAGTAATTACCACAAAAACGGTACTCTAATCCATATCATTCAATTACCATTTTTCAAACATCCATACATTCAAGTAACTAGATAATGTACCAAACAAGAAATCATTCCTAGCTAGCTACACTTGAATCAAAAGCTGATATAAAACCATTCCTAGATATCATTCCAACTGCTGTTCCATTGACAATTACTTTGCCACCTGATTTGCAACTGCTTTGATGAGCTCCTCAATATCAACCTCTTCATTTTTTGCATCATTTTCTGCTATAAGATGCCAAAATAACATGGAATAAGCCACTTTGATACATCAAACAAACTTCAATTGATTCCCTATAGACAATTTTATAAGCATTGAAACAAACTTCAATTGATCATTGTATTCTTGTTACAAAATCGAAATCACAAATCAAGACATAAAAAAAAAGTGAGGAAACTAGCAAGCAATTTTAGGTACCTTCCATCCATGCCAATGATCATGATGGTATTCTTCTGCTTGCCAAAGGCAACAATATGCTGTAGACATTCCTGCAAGTGAAATTTGGCCACTGACCATTCTGAGCTGAAATACCTTGGGAGCACACCTGCAAAAGATTATATTATTATAAACAAGAACCGAACATGTAAACTCTTAACAAGTTTGGAAATTTCATTTCAATTTTCATGATAGTTTCTAGATCAAGACGATATACTAATTGGATCTTTCTATGCATATTATTATGCATAAGAAGTAGCTTAAACAAGAAGCAGATGAACCAAATTGTGTTCATCCATTGATACTTAAATAGATTAGTGACAAAAGAGAAGAAGAGCAGGAACTTCGAATTCCATGTTCTTCTTATGAACCCACAATACAAGTACTCAATTACATTGAAGCAAAACTTTATAATCCATAAGCTAGAGACCTAAACTTCCAGGGCCCTTATTTGTTATCATTCTGTTTCAATGAAAGCATGAAACTTTTGAAATTTTCAGAGAGCACCAAGACGAAAGCATATACCTTGACATTTTCAGGGAACTCCGCAACCTTGTACGAATCAGCTGAGACTCCGTCAACCACATACCGGAAAACAACACATGTAAATCCAAACCACCATGAATAAACTTACAGATGCAATTTTTTAAAATTACAGATCCAATTTTTTAATAAAATGTTGAAAAATAAAAGGCATTGCATCAAATCACATAAGCATCAATTCCTTTGACACAATGAGGGAAACAAAATACGAGAACTTA
>BDJD01002501.1:45849-59670 GCA_002564525.1 Rosa multiflora
AAATGAAGGAAACTAAATGATTCCATTGGAGAGGTAATGCTCAAAGTTGGTTTTCGTGCCAATTGCCTTTGAGTCAAACATCATCTCTTATCCCCATAAGTAGAATGGGATGGAGTGTGTCTGAGTGTCATGAATTAATTTTCCCAGCCAAGATAAGAAAGTTACTTCAAATTTAAAATAATGCCTATAAGCCTTGATGGATTATCTTAATGTCCGCTTTACCAAATGTCATATGAAATTCATACACTGAGTCCTAAAATGAATATATGAGATATCATGCAATGTAACCAATGTTGTACACTGAACAGAGAAATCCTACCAATCAAAGAGGAAACTAGCTTTAGAAATCTTAAACTTTCCGTCATCGACAAATAGACATAGTAAATGGGAACATGGAACTCACCATCCTTTTGCTGACGTAAGGCTATATCTTGATTGACATCTCAGATTGACTTTCAACCTTAACTAAATTATGTTTCTCCAACTCAAATTCCTTTCTAGTACCTTTCCCACTCATTGTGGGTTTAATTTGTTGGACTTCCCCGACTTATTTGACAGAGGAAGGGTACTAGAAACTGGTTGTAATGGAATACTAAGCTTACTTTCTTCATCTGCTGCAAACCAAGAAGGAAGTGCTCCAGTATGCACATTTCCACTAATCTCTTTAGACCCTTGAAAGGAATTTGAGTGAGATTCTGAACACCTGGAAAGGAAAAAAAAAATCTTAAATGAGCATGCTTTACCTATATCAGATTAAATACAACTCTACCTATATCAAACAATTGGAGTTGGTTCATTGTTTAAAGATGTACACAATTGGCATCAACTTAATTGGAGTTCAGATAAACACATAGAACAAACCCAAGATTCCTACCTTGAGAACTGCTCTGTCCCATTGTCATTCTTCCGTGTTGATACACCTTGTTTATCTGCATCAAACATATTGTTGTTAGCCAAATTTATGGCCATTATAAATACAAACATATGAATAGAAAGCTTTTCGTTCTGTCCTAAGAAGTGCATAACCAAACTTACCCTTTCATTATTGAAATTTTGGTCAGCTGAGCCTTTTCTACCATTAGACATAAGATAACCCTGGCTAGTAAATGAAATCACAAACGTAAGCACACAGCAGATAACAAAACATAAGCATAGTTCATTGCACAGGAGGAACCTATAAGACAATTGATTCAATTCAGATCACACAGAAACATAACAAATGGAAGAAATTAAGGGAAAACATCAAAACAGCACTCATTTCATCAAAATCATGGTATAAACCCAAACCCAAATTTCTCATCAGCATTTCAAAATAAAATTAGAAACAACCAACCCAAAACCCCAATTCATACCAATTACCCTAATTTCCCAAAAACCCAAGTCAACAACCAAACCAAAATCATCAGAAAGAAAAGCAACTCATCACAGAAGGAAAGTGGAGGACAAAATGGGAAACTGACGAGATGTTCATTTGGCGGAAGAGAAGGCCGAGAATGGCGAGAGAGCAGAGCAGGACGATGAGGACATCGGAGACGAGAGAAGAGGTCGTGAAGAGCTTAGTTATCGCTGATCTCAATTCAGACAGAACTCTCCTAGTCAATACCATCTCCATGGCCGTCCTTCCTCCATCGAACAAATTGGAGAATTAGACGGTTTGGACATTAGGAGAGTTCGGGGATTTCTTGCTTGACGGCTGAAACGACGAAGGGCATGGTTTTCTGCGATGGATTGAGATGAAGGCCAGGGTTGCAGATTGAGAGACTGGGAGAGCTTTATGAGTGTGAGAGAGAGAGAGAGAGAGAGAGAGGGGGGGGGGGTTTCGCGTAGAGGGAGAGAGAGAGAGAGAGAGGATTGTGAGAGAGATCCAAATCGGCCACTAGCTTTAGGGTTTGTGAGAGAGGATTGAGAGGACTGAGATTTAGGGTTTGTGAGAGAGGACTGATTGGGAGTTTCATTTCGTTTTGTCGAGAGAGAATGTCGAAGCCTCGAAGGTAAACCAAAGGCTTTATTTTCTTTCTTCTTTTTTCCTTTTGGACACAATGCAGCAATTCAACCTAGCAAAAAATTCTTAAAGTTACTCCCACAACAGAAACTTAACCAACTGTCGTATGAGTGCACTATATAAAATCTAAATGCCAAAACATGGAGGGAAATATGCCACCTACAGCATTTTGGCTCAAAATATTGCAGCCTATGTTCCTACATCACACAACAGAATAGCTTAAATCTGTTGTCCAATTTCTACAGCTTGCACTAGGCGTACTTAGTGGAAGACATTCAAGCAAGCTTCCTCAAAATTTGGCACCCAGTTTTCAATCACACAACGGAAATCTCAATGCACCATTGTATCTAGTAGCCCAAATTTTAGATTTCAAGAGGCAACCAAGACTTCAAAGTGGAGGTAGCATTCTACCGATGTTAAGTCATGGATTGGTTCCTTCAGCCCTTTTTCTATGTGTTGGTGTTCTATATGACCGACATAGGGAAATCTGCCACTAAATGTTTTAAGACTCAGACAACGAACAATACTTAATTGTGTTGTGCAATGTAGTTCTGAGAGAAAATTATCACTTTGTTGACATTCACACAATAGAACATTAGAACATCACAAATACCGTTGTACAATAGAGTTCACTTAAACACACAACAGACGATTTATGTTCCGTTGTGTGATTAGTGTTGTGTGATTAACTTTTTGTAGTAGTGCTGGAAATGTATCGTGCGTCTCAAACGGATATTCTGGAAAAAAGTTGACCAAATCTGATTCACAATCAAAACCTGACTTTTTGTAAGAGTAACCGGAAAGGTCCAAAACCGAATCTTCTTGAATATTCTAACGGCTAATAATCTCATTACGCGTGAGTTACCTATTTTCCAATCACTCTTCTTGATTCTACGCCACTTCTTTGCTTTTATGGTTTTCCGACTAAACCGGACTCATTCTAGTCCTACATCAAAGAGGAGGAGGACATGGCTTTGTAGGTGCCTAGGTGGAGAAAGTATCAATACCCTAGGTGAAAGAACTGCTGCTTTAATTGTTCCTTTTTTGCCTTGTGCTTTCTCTATTACCTTCCTCGGCAAGTTCAGTATCTTCAAGTTCTGTACTTTTTATATTGTGAAACCTTAAGTAACAGCACATTCATTCCTTTAGCATTGGATGCTGGTGAGTATTTCCAATAAACTATTAATCAGAATCTCGATCGGACCACTACTATATAAGCAGCCCAGGAGTTGTGCTTCATACTCATACATGAACGAAGAAAGCTATCTCTTTGATCACTTGCTCTTCAGCTCGATCCAAAGCTCCAAAGGTCTTCTTCTTGGTTAGAGGTCAGATTTCACAATATCTCTAAATCATTGTATTTACTATTTTAATTTGTCAGTTAACGAGTTGTGTATGGTTATTTATTTTTTGAATTGTCTGTCAACAATGAAAATTTCATTGAATTTTACTATAAGGCTTTGGCTTATGTATAGTTTATCTATAGTACGTTACAAGTACCTCCCCGCGCGATGCTATGGGGATTGCTCAAATTTGTACTAATCGTGTTCAACTAGTAAATTATAACTAATCATATTCTATTGCGACGATTCATCCATTGAAACGAAAGAGCTAATCATACCAGGTTCTTTATGTACAAATATGAAGACTCAGACAATAAGTGTTCAGCCAAAGTTGGTATACTGCAAAAAAACAACAATTAATATCAAGACATGGGACGAAACTCATTCTAAATCCTGCAAAAACTATTCTTTAAAATTTGAAATTTGTTCTTTCTACTATGAATCGTGTTTCAATAGTAATTGCGGTACCAATTGTCCAGAAAGAAAATAAGTTTATGATTCCCAACTCGAAGTACATCAATTGCATATTCTACAACTCACAATTTACAAACGCAATGCTTGAATTGAAATTGAGTCACAACAAAGTTTAAGAACATTAACTAAGTTTAAGAACATTAACTAAGTTTTTAAATAACTATGTACATATTGGTGATTCTAGATCTGAGGAAAGCAGTGACAAACCCAATTTCAATTGGCTCTATCCCACAATCAACATAGCTGGAAAAAACAGAGAAAGAAAACAGGAACTTAAACATCCAACCAGAACAAAAAAGGGTTATATATAATTAGCATACCTTACTATAATTAGTGGAGGAATCAATTCAACCAATTTATTGGATCGTGCTGATCTTGCAACATGAAAGAAGATTGAAACTTCTTCCGCTACTCCCTTCGTGTGTATCTCTCACTCTTAGGGATGGCAATGGGGCGGGTTGGGGATGGGGATCACAATATCATCCCCACTCTGCCCCTCTCACTCTGCCACGCCGAAACCTGTCGGTGTCACAAGAATTGAATAGCTGGAGGGATAATTCCGTAAAAGCAGCAGGAGAGGGGTATTCCTTTCGTTTGTCCTTTTGCGGAATGAACAATGATTTCCCCCTTGGGTTTTAGTATAGAACTAGGAATGAGAACCCGCGCGATGCCGCGGGGTAGAATTTCTACTTTATGCTTGTTAAATTTTGTATGTTTTGAAGTGTTTGATTAGCATAGATAACTAAGATGTGTTTAAATGAAACGAAAAATTCTCAGAATTCGAAAGCCAAAACATGCAGATAGTAGTGTTGCATATAAGTCACATGAAAATGATTAACACACAGAAAGCAATGAAACAACTAAGATATTGATTCAATAAATCTGTTAAGGTGGAATATTACTCCTATACATATATGCAGGCCCTAGGCTAAAGAAAAACTTATACAAAGAGTCAAAAGTATCAGGCACATGAAGTTCAGAATCCTATTTGTCTATCCCTTTTGATTGGGAATCAACTACCTTTTTCTGAGGTTTTTCTGTCCCCAATTTTTCACTACATTACTATACCTTTTAGTACTAAATACCAGTTAGTTACATTTTCTGGAACTCCAGCAACTTCTAGAAAGTTGGAATCTAGTTAATGGTCATTTCTGTTCAATATGAGACACTATACACTTACAACCTGCATCTCAATGTTGAAGTAACTAAATATTTACATGAAAGCATTCCTTGTACAGCCTTCTTAGACACAATTGTTTGTCACCTAGTCCTAGCCTTGATATACAGTATTCAAATTTTACATTCTGTATCCAAATCAAATCAAACAACCAAGCTATTTGTTCATTCACACCACTCATTGGAGAAGAGAAAGTAAGAGATATACTCTTATGGATTCCATTTCTGCATATCAGATCTTCAAAACTGATGATGCATGAATTTCATTGGTGTCACACAACTACTTCGTCAGCGCCAAAAGTATATAATTGCCTATTCAATAAAATTGAGAAACCACAATTAATCATCAAACATGTTGATCAAATTACAGGAAAAAATTTTGTAAATGAAAACTGTATTTGCCTATTTGGTCAAACCTTTTTTATGATTGTTGTTTGAAGTAATAAAACCTTCTGCTAGAAAGACAACAGCCACACAGAGAATTTTCGCTGTTTGTATCAATTAACCTGTTTCTATTAATTGACGCTCATGAATTCCCCAAACATCAGTCTGCTGAATGTAAGTACTCTAATATCAACATGACCCTAATCTAAACCAGACTAACCTGTCTTTGAGCCAGTTCTGGGGGGGGGTGTTGACTATAGAACTGAAGTGTAATTGAGATCCGCCTATAAGACACATTAATCGTTATAAATTAAGACGATAACAAAATAAAAGTCTAAGATGTTTAAGTTAATGAAAACAATCCAATTACAGTTTAGCAACTTGATTCTTATATAAGTATAACCTTCTGAAAGCAGCTCAAATGTCCCTTTTCACTATCATCAATTGTCATGGCTGAAAATCTCTCCAAGGTTATGCCTGCTGCAAACAGATGACCAAAATTGCTACAGCATTGAAGACATAAGGCATACATGCAAGATATAAAAACTAAGGAGGATAAGGAGGAAATTTATAGTTTTCTTTTTACCTCTCAACATCCTCATATCTGATGCGAATATTTGAAATTGGAAGTTTCAAATTTCCAATTATTCTGCTGATCAGGGATCCCAACCATGATTAATTCTTCAAGGAAGCAGAAAGTATAAATAGCTAAAACCATTATACATACAGAACATAGGACCTCCGGCAGAACCAATCTACAAAATTCACAAAATAATTTACACATCTCCTTCATCAAGAAAATGCAGGTACATATTATGTATAATGAAAGTAACCGGTAAATTTGATATAACCAAATTGCATTGCCAAAAGCGTTAAGGTACATAAAATATACAGTTGACTAAAAGTTCTGTTTTGCTTTCTCTTATGGCTATAATTCAATCAGGTAATTAGAATGCTTGCTTAACCATAACTTTGCTGCAGTTTATAGTTAGGCATTTATGATTCTCTGCCTACAGAATCATACAAATTTAAGCTTTATATTAATCCAGAGAATTGTGGATTAAAGTTATGTTTAGGCAAATTTCATTACAGAGAAATATGTACCTGCAATTTGGCTATACCAAACAAAATGATACTAAACTCCACTGAGCAAATACTATAATTGATAACCTCATTTGCACAATCTGCAGCCACAAATAGATATTGTTGATTAAAAAATTTCTGCTCACTTAACATTCACTAAGAGCATAGAATATGGCAAACTATTTAAGAACAAAAAAGGAACTCTAAATTGCTTACCCTCAAGACCCAACTCAATCAATTTATTGATAAACCCCCCCCTCCCCCCCCAGCTGCAACATCTCACCAGCTCAGTCAAGTCTCTTTCGATGAAATGTGCACAGCGTCCTTCCTGTAACAATAAGCAAAACGTATGGTTAAGTCAAAACCCACATATTAAAGATCAAGAGAAATCTGAGACCTAAACTTGCCACTTTAGACAATGTCTATGTAATCACATACTCAAGAACTCGGTAAATGAATTCCAGTTGTAAGCTTCAGTTACCTACATGTCAATATGCACATTCCAGTAATAAAATAGAAATAGAAGAAACAGCAAGGAGAGCAAATGGTACTGAATGGCATTCTAAACACTAATTTTATTCATACTTTTATATTAGGAGGGTATGGAACTAAATCTATTGAAGTTTAAATGGTTTTTACCATTTTTTAGCTTATTTAATCTATATTCTCGCTCTTTTGTGCTCACGACTCTCATAAAAGATAACTTTGAGTCCTCCCCTGATTCTATTCTTTGATTAGATTTTAAGCTTACAGAGACTTAAAGTTTTGGACAACAAAATATTTGCTGAGAATAAGTAAAAGAGTCATTCTGAAACACACTTGTATCAACATCTTCTTCCATGTTTGCACATCAGTATCCATATTAAATAGTTCAGTGTCTCTAAGTCTGCCAAGTCCTAATAAAGGACAAAAGCATTATAAGTTTCTCATAAGAAAGGTTGTAAAATACTCACAAGAATATCAACTTCATTGTCAGATAGATAATCACAGTCAGCAAGAAACGTATCAGCCAGAGTTGCCTGCAATTACACCGGAAAAATGTCACAAAAATAGTATAGATTACTATAACCCTTGTTAATTTTGGTGCAACTCAGAAACAAATAAATATATGCATCAATGTACATAAATATACTAACCATTGTTTCAGGCTGACGAACCGTCCAGGGAGTTGTGCCTACAAATTGAAATGTTGAGTAAGAAAACTCGATCAAAATTAAACCCTAATTATTGACAGGAATTCATTACTGAAACTTAAATGTCTTTCGTTACCTTCTTCTAGAGCACCGAGTGGCTCTCGTACATAAGTTGGTTCTGTATGTGATCAAACAAAAAATCATAATCCTATCTTAAAACTGACAAAACAAAACTTTCCATCCGATAAAATAAACAAAACAAAACGTAATGCTATAATGTTTCAAGAGAAATTAGTATTTTGGAAATAAAAACCAAAATCAAGATTTCACCTGTTCTTTCTTTTTCTTCCCAATCACTAATACAAATGGAGAAGAAAAAAAAGCCAGAAACTACATCCAATCTAACATGGAAATTCATAAACACGCACTCCCAAGTCTCTGAATTACCCAGACCCAGGAAATCATCAATGTGGAAAAAAAAAAAAAAGACTCACAAAACGTAGTAAGGAATTCAAGAAAACTAACATAATCTAACTATACCCAAGTCTCTATGCACACAAAACGTAGCAAGGAATTTTGTGAAGTCTGATGAACCTGAAAATTAAGAGAGCAGTGGGAGATGGAGATCGATCAGGAGGATCAATTGGTATTGGTTTCTGGAGTTTCGTAGCTTCACCGTCAAACCAATCTATTTACCAACTGGGTAAGCACGAATTTAACCCCAAATTAAGCTGAGCAGAGAAGCATGTCCAAGTTTCTCTCTTTCTCAGGTTAAATTCGCGAGGGAAGAGAGACCGTACTTCCGTATGTACAGTGTTTATAGCACTCAAAGTGGCAGACGGTAATTGATGATGGAACACAAAGGGCAAAACTGTCTTTTCACACTCTTATGAACAGTTGTCAACAGTATAAACAGTAAAACAGAGGATTGAGCTTTAGTATATGTTAAATATAATTTTCTAGGTATTAGCTAGGTTCTGTTACATGCACTTAGTGAGTTAGTGACCATTTGAAATGACAATAAATTAACTTTAGACTTGCTCTTCCTATTTCAGAAAAACAGATTCAACTTAAGAGTTTCTCTGGCAATGAAGGAAACGAAAGCAAAAAGTATTCCAATGCAACTAACTAGTGCTTTGTGGGCAAGCAAGAACTTTTTACTGCAACGTGTAGGGTATCAGACAGCAAATCAGGAGGACTGCATGAATGATGCAAAGTTGCTGTCCTTCGATGATGCCAGCCTCGAAACCAGTACAATAAGCTCATTACCAAACTTAAGGAGGATGGAGGTCTTTCCCTGGATGTTTTGGAGAATGTGCTGACAAGTATGTCTGATTTAGGGCAAAAAACTGCTGACGCGATCTTGGATTTCAAGAGTAAGATGATTGATATGAAGGACGATAGCTATAAGCTTGTGGTGATGGAATACTTGAGCAGCAGCCTGGAGCTGCTGGACTTCTTTACTGAACTGGAAAAGTTTCTAGACTCGGCTCGTCGGAGCCATTCACATATCGAACTTGCTATTGAACAGTGTAGCCGCTTGGGGGGTAAACATGGAGTAGGAAGGGAGGAGGCCAAGATGATTTCCAATATATTGAGTAACATTATGGCGTCTAATGTCAATGACCACTCTGGTGAAAAGTTGGTCGAAAAGGCTCATTGTTTGCTTGAGAAGCAGAAAGAAATGTTTTCCAAATGTCGCATTGAACAAGAGAAGCTTGGGAAGGATAAGAAGAGTAATGTTTGGAGGAAGCTCTTGAGTCGTATATTCATGGTTGCCAAGTGGCTCGTTCTCGTTGTTCTAGGGGTGAAATTGGCCTATACCGCCTATAATATAACATCTGGTGGAGATGGTTTGTCTAATGTGGTTGGAGATTTGAAAATCAAAGCAGCATGTTTCCTTGATGTCTCTGTTATAATAGAAATAGCAGATAACTGGAATAGCTGCCACCTTGAAGTATGTCAGGTTGATTTTGGGCTGAAGAATGAAGCAATGAACATAATACAGGAAGGAGCTTTACATTCCATAAGAGAAATGGGGGAAATAAAAGATCTCATCGGTAAGGTACTAAATTCCATTGAATCTCTCCTTGCTTTAAGTACAAACTTTGCAAATGGTGGAAATGTAGAAGTGGCAATCAAGAATATTAAGCTTTACCTGAAGAAGTTTTTGGATAAAATTGAGGCTTTGGAGGAGAAAACAGGGGAATGCAGCTCTAGAATTTTGAAAGCAAGGCAAGCTGTTCTCATGTATTAACTCCAGACCTTATCATCTTTACGCTTCATGTTGTAATAAACCCCAGTTTGTGTGTTGGTTGTTTCCTTACCTCTGCTTTTAGCTAGTTTTTGGTGTTTCCTAATTAATAAACCCAAGTTGCTCGTTTTCTTTTCCTTCTTTTCTTCCCCGACCTAATTTGTCGGGTCTGGTAATTTGTAATCCTTTCTGTGTGTGGCCATTTTTTTTCTCAATGAAATGTTTAGTAGCCATCTTTCATTTCCCCCTATATATAAATTCTCATATACCTCAAATAAAAGTCAGTAAAGATCAATTTTGATTGTTCTCATAAGCATGATCAACAGCTTACAGCAGGTTTTGTTATCGAAAACTGGCATCTTCAAAATGTATTGGCTTTTCTGATGTTATAACTATAGAAGCTTTAGGCTTAAGAGCTGGACTTCTTACTATTAAATTACATGGCTACACAACGTATTGGGTTTTCTGAAGGTGACAAAGCTTTTGATTGACAACATCAATAAAAATATTTTACTCCCTAGTGCATTAAAGTCTTACTCCATGACTTTTGGTCCAGAGGAGCCAACGCTGAATAGCTGAGTGCACCACACGTTGCTTGCATCTATTTCGCCATTTCGGCCCTAGAGTTGTATTAGTATATATGGGAACCATTGATGTGAAACAATATTCAGGCCAACTGGTGCTCTTAGGGAAGCAGAAGTGGCACCAGTTGAGTTTTCATTAGAATTTAACTTATAACTTCTACGGTGTTGATTATGTAAGATCATATAATAAATATGAACATGTCATAATCTGCATAGAGATAGAGATACAAATACAAAACATTTTAAATGACTACAAATATTCATAGATAGAATGAATATCTATAGAGTCCATCTTCTTCAAGCAAAGATTCGGTAAGATAAAGTCTTCTACTATCTCCAACAGTGGTCTGTTCTATCTCTCAATGGGGCGAGAGTAGTATTGGGAGAACGGGGATCTTGACTTTTGTAGATGCCATATAATAAAATCCATACATCAAAGAGAATCTATCACTTACCATATGCACCTCATTAGTGATTAAGTCACTTCACTTCATATCCTTTTAGGAAAATACTTCAATACATTAATGTACCGATACATCAAGTAAACTAGGTTCAATACAGAGGTAGACTAGCTCGGTACAAGGGTAGACTAACTTCATACATGTCTACCCATATACTGAACTAGTCTACCTCTGTATTGAACTAGTTTACTTGATGTATCGATACATTAATGTATTGTAGACGATCTCATCCTTTTATAGCTACCAATTTAAAGCATATATAATCTTCTGATTTATTTGTAAGACATCACATATTATTATCGTGTAAACTTTATTATTAGATGATATGTCTAATTTACATATTATTCCATATAACTAAGTAGTTTATAACTCGGCCGGCAACGAGACCTTCCTGAGTTTTTGTGTTTATTTTCCAAATAGATGATAGGTGTAATTTTTCTCCATTAATAACACCAATTCTTTCTAATGTATCAAAAAAAATAAGAAAAACATCGATTGTTTCCAAAATAAAATAAATAAAAAAATCATACTCTAAAGATTTTTACATAAATAAAAAATAAAATCATATTCTAAAGATTTTTACATAAGACAAACATACCAAGTGTCTGGTAGGGATAACCAATAAGTAATCACACAAGTAATAATTAATTATAATTTATTTCTTGACCAAAATGCGGATGTTCTTACCTTGTTGACACATCTCGGAGCCTATTGTCCACTGAAGTCCAGTCTGTCCAGACAGCTCGTGATTGAAGTCAAAACCAAATTCCAAGCTCATTTCCCACTACTCCAAACCTTCTCCACCAATTCTCCTTTTGCTTCACATCTGAGCCTTCTGTTGTTTACATCTCTACTTACTAGGGAAGCCCACAACTCATGGGTAAAGGAGGTGGCTGTGTGCCCAGCAAGAATAGGCCACCGGCAGGCGTTGCCGGCGCTGATCTTCCGAACCCAAAAAGCGATGATCTTGTTTCAGACCAAAACCAAAACCAAACCCAAACCACAGAAACAACAAACCCAATTAAGGATGAAGGGGTTGCAGAGAAAAAGCAACAGAGGAAGAAGCTGAGGGTTTTCATAGTGTTTTACTCAATGTATGGGCATGTGGAGCTGTTGGCCAGAGAGATTAAGAAAGGGGTTGATTCCACTGATGGGGTTGAAGGGGTTCTGTACCGGGTTCCGGAAACGCTGTCGTCTGAGGTGTTGGAGCAGATGAAAGTGCCCAAGAAGGATGATCATGGGGTGCCTGTGATAGTGCCTGAGAGACTGGTGGAGGCTGATGGGGTGTTGTTCGGGTTTCCTACCCGGTATGGGTCAATGGCTGCTCAGATGAAGGCGTTTTTCGACTCCACGGGGGAGCTTTGGAGGGAGCAGAAGCTTGCAGGGGTGCCTGCTGGGTTCTTTGTGAGTACTGGCACACAGGGTGGTGGACAGGAGACTAATGCGTAAGTAAGACTCCCTTGGTTTTTTATTTCGAATTCGTTGGTTGAAGAATTGTGTTTTTACTTAATGCTTTTGCTGGTAGTTGAATGTTGGCGCATTTGGTATGTTTGAGTGGTATGACGTGAATTAGAAGTTGGTGTCTAAGGGAAAAGGTTTGTAAATTGCATATTCAAGTAAAAGTGTTAAATGCAAGAGCATTGGAGTTTGGATTCTATGTTCGATCACATTGCTTGTATACATTGTCAATTGTGTTCTGTAGTTTTGAACAATGTGGCTCCAACTACATGAAATGTACATTCTTTATTCTTTGGTAGAGCAATTGGTCTTTTGAATTGTCCATGATGACTTCCAAATTAGTAGACGGGGGTTGGGTGTCAACTTTCAAGATCTTTATCCAATGGGATAAAGGATATGGAACTGAAGTTAGGTTCAAGTTTCAACCCCTTCTGAAACACTCCTTTAGGGTGCTGAAGTAACAGCCTGTCTTGTACTGTTGTAAGATGCTTAAATAAGCTCATTTTTATATAATGAACTAATACTGCACCAGGTAAGCTGAAAGTGGTTGGAGATAGTATCAGAAGTAAACAAAGATATATATTCAAAACGATGAAGTCTAGGCATTGCTTTGTCATTATTCAACTAAAGTAAATCAGCCAATAATATTTTTCTCTATTTATTGAATCTGAGAATAATCAGTACTTCCATTTCCTATTTGATTAAGATTATGATAAATGCGTTAGATCCTAGAACCTATTAGAAGCACCAGTGACAGCTTAGTTGGTTTCCATCTGGTATCATATACAAGATAAAATGTATATGATACAAGATGGTCAGTGTTTGAACCTCATCTACTTAAATGAGCTTATGTAACCCGTAGGTGAATGTAGTTTATAGTTCGTGTTGCTTGTATGAACTGTTGCCTTGCCAATGCTACTAGTTTGTTGATTACTATGCAATTTCACCAATATAAATGCTCATCCATTCTACTATAGACTAAAATTTCCTGTGCTTCCTACTTAGTTTCTGAATGCTTGTGTTGTTGTGTCCACATTTATTTATGTTCTGTAGCTGTTGTAATATAGAATAATATCTTATGTTATCGATCCCATCCTCATCAAAACTATGTCAATGCATATTTGCTCAGTTGGACAGCCATTACTCAGTTAGCACACCATGGAATGATATATGTTCCAATTGGCTACACCTTTGGTGCTGGAATGTTCCAAATGGACTCCCTTAGAGGAGGGTCTCCATATGGTTCTGGGGTTCTTTCTGGAGATGGCACAAGGGCACCAACTGAGACAGAGCTCGCTCTTGCAGAGCATCACGGAAAGTACATGGCTACTATTGTCAAGAAGCTTGTACATTGACTGGAGGAGTCTGGACAAATCTACATTCTTTTGCACTTCCATACAATTTTCTTGGTGTTTCTACTCTGTTTTGTGATGTTCTTCAGATGCCATATGTTAATAGATTTTTCCAGC
>BDJD01002502.1:12645-34923 GCA_002564525.1 Rosa multiflora
AGAGAACCCAAATAAACAAAAGCAGCCCGCCTCGCTATTTCCCCATTCACCACCCTCGTTGGATTTCTGATGCCATCATCTCTCTCTCTCCCACCAGAAAACCCCTTTTCAAAACCCTAAAATTGAAATTGAGCCAATCATGGCCGGAGGAGGAGGAGCTCTAAACACCCAAGCGCTCTCTCTCCTCGCCGCAGTCAACAACCACGGCGATTTGGCCGTCAAGCTCTCGTCTCTAAAGCAGGCCAAGGATTTGCTCTTGTCCATCGACCCCTCTTCTGCCGCCGAGCTCTTCCCCTACTTGGTCGAGCTCCAGTCTTCCCCTGAAACCCTCGTCCGCTTATCGCTTATCGAGTGAGTTCCCCCCCCTCAAACAAAACCCTAATTTGCAACCTCCTCCTCTCCCTGTGTTTGATTATCAATACAAGCACTGGCATTCAAAGTCTGTGCTTGTCTTCGTGATCGTTATGAGGCACATTGCCTGGTTGTACTGTCCAGTTTGCGTTGTAGAAGCATTGTGAATATGAATTACAGATAATCGTCGAGAAGTGTTTCCTCTATGGCGCAGCGATAGATTGCGACTTGATTGTTATATATGTGTAGGAAAGAGATATGATGTGTAGATATGGTAGTAATTTTTAGTCTTTTTGACTTCTGTGTTCTGACTTGTGGGTCACTTATTCTTTGTGGCTGGCAGGGTAATCGAGGAGATTGGCTTGAGAGTAATGGAGGAGTCATCTGTACTGATGTCTGTCCTATTTGCATTTTTGAGAGATAGTGATTCTATTGTTGCGAGGCAATCTATAGTTAGTGGCACAAATGTCTTTGTTGGTGTTTTGGAGGAGATGACATTGCAGGTCTCTCTCTCTCTCTCTCTCTCTCTCATCCTCTCTCTTAACGTAAAGATGCACACAAATGTGGAACTTTTACTTTGTTGCTTATTAGCAGAAAGACACAAATAGATACTCAACCTCTTATATTGTGTGAGGATAAGATGGGGCGCTTATGTTTTGATCTTTGTTTTTAATTGTTCTCCTACTTTGCGATATTCCTCTGAAATGTAAATGATTACCAGGCAAGTGATATATTCTAAAGACCAAGAATTTGTTTTCAAATAAGCTACAACCTGATTTAGGAAGAACCTATTGCCTAAATAAAGAAATTGAATGACTAAAAATCATATCATACATGTAATAGGCTTTGCTTCTTGGTAAGACTTCCAAATTTTCACTTTTTTTTTTTTGGGATATGCTTTACAGATGATGGTGCAAAAAATTGTCTTCCCTCCCTTTGCAAAATGTAAAGAAAATTGCATTTTTGCTTGTTTACTTTTTAACCTCTTACTCCACGTTATGTAAGCTGATTTTATATGTTATAACTCTTGTCTGATGGAAACTTTTTATACAATTAATGTAGTTTAAGACCATACAATTAATGTATTTTAAGACCAAGTTCTCCATTCATTTTCTAAATCATATTATTTGCTTTGCTTATGGTTTTGTAAAAAGTTTCACCGGAGGGGTAAAATCGAGATATGGCTTGAAGAACTTTGGTCGTGGATGGCTAAGTTCAAGGATGCCATATTCACCATTGCAGTACAGGTAGGTGGTGACTCTGCTCGTTCCTTTAAATTTCATCCAACTGCCAGCAAACTTCCTTAAGCTCGTTTTCATTTATTTGTTCATGCCATATTTATCATTGCATTAGAGGTAGGTTGTATTGGCTTTAAATTCTCTCTAAATTTGTCTCCATTTATTAATTCAAAGTAAGATGGTTATTTGAATTTAAAAGTATTTCTTGGCAATAAAATGGAATACCAATCCCCGTAGTCATTGCTTGCATCAAGTTTGTTTGCGGGAGAGGTGTTTCACTGTGTTAGGGTCATAAAAGAAAGAGTTGGATGACTTGCTTTTTTAAGCCTTTGGTTCTGCTAAGCATGGATGTTTATTTTTCCAGTATCATTTTGTCAGACATTAGTTATTCCTCTAACATTATTTCTTGTTTCAATTTTGTTGGCCTTTGTTTTATGGGTTTGATAGGTGTCCTGTATTTGAAGTATAATCCATTTGTACTTTCACTTGTATCCCCTTTCATTCCTTTGCTAATAAATGGTTGATGGCATTAAAAACTCTTAAAATTATGAAATTGGTTTGCTAGATCCTGGCAACATTTGTCTAAGCTACAGTTTGTTCAATTTGATATTGTAGCCTGGTTCTGCTGGAACAAAGTTGCTTGCGTTGAAATTTTTGGAAACATATGTTTTGCTATTCACATCAGACACCAGTGATTCTGAAAAACCTACCGCAGAAGGTATTGCAATCCAACTTTGATGGCCCTCTTTTCTTTCTCAAATCAATCAATGAGTCAGACATCTCATTATAGAAAATAGGCACTTGGAGATGATGTAGTCAGGTTCTAGGCAGTTGCATTGCCTCTTTTACCTAGTACTTTTTTCTATCTCTTCAGGTATTTACCTTTCATCTATTTTGAAGTTTCGGTTTCTTTGGTGTTGATTTGGTTGTAGATGCTGCAGGATGTAGAAGGGGTTTTAATATTTCGTGGCTGGTTGGTGGACACCCTATTCTTGACTCACACATGCTCATGTTAGAAGCAAATAGAGCTCTTGGAATTCTATTGAATTTGTTGCAGTCAGCTGGTAGTCTTCAGGGTTCCTTGACAATTGCCATTGTCAATTGGTGAGTGCTTATAATTTGGTGCTAAGTTCTTTGGTCATTTTGGTTAGATTTTTGCTTTTTATGTGATTCTATCATTTACTTCTGATTAGGAAGTCCATTTCTTTACTGTGATATCTTATCATGGATGTGAACTTAAAAGTCGTGCATCATGTCTCTTCACATACTGATGCCGTTAAATATCTTCAGATTAATGGAGGGATTAAGTATTTAACATATAGACTGTAAACGGGTTTTTTCGTCAGTTTAATCGTCTTGAAATTTATGGAGGGATCACTGAAGCTTGGGAACAGCTTTAGTACAAGTTCAACTGCTTGTTTGTGATATTATTGCAGCATGATGACCAGCTCTCTTATAAGGAGGTAATGGCATTGGATACTGCTGCATTGGTGGTTCAGATAATGGCAGTTACAGGGCTAGACATGTTAAAACTTGCAAATTGTATGGCTACTGTGGAGCACCAATGGCCAGGGATAAGTTTGCATAACTGATGGATAAAATGGTCATCTCATATGCTGAGGGAAGCATGGTGGTCAAGCAATGCAGTTTGTGCTTATAAACTGTTAAAGAGACCATCTACTTTAGCAGTATTTTAAGTTTCTATGCTGTATGTGCATACAGCTAATAATGTGTGCGCTATTTGAAAATGTATTGATTATTTGGTAACAGCTGATACACATTTAACACTTAATAATCAAAATTTCTTTTTAACCGTGGATTATTACTGAATATTTCGTCTTGCTTGATGCTGTTCTCCTCATTCTTTGTGTTCTTTTTAACACTGGAGTTATGTACAAGGTATTAGGTTTTTGCATGATTGGCAGCAATTTCACAACATAGAATATATCAGTTTGGTATTGCAAAAAACACAAAGTGTTGTATCCCTATTGTTTCTGGCCATATAGGGACTGCAGACCTGGTTTGTTAATGTTAAAACATCCACCTAGCCTGTTTAATTGGCGCTGAACCTTTAAACAATTTTAGTTCTGCCACCTATACTTCAACCAGTTGCTATTTTAAGACTGAGAGGGGATAACAACACGGTTTATATACTCAATGTTTGCTATTCAAATTCATGGTTCTGAGGACTATGTATTTAAGCAATTGAAGTTCAGAGTAATTGACTGAGTTGCTGTCTGGCAGTACGGCGTTATCAGTTTCTAATAGGATGTCCTTAAGGGGGAGTAGAATCATTAACTGTTGGTATTTCATGTCTTTTAGAAAATGAATTTTACAGACCAAGAATGTTGTCATTATTATAGCAATCATCATCTACTGTATGTTGTCTTGTCATCCAAGCTCTAGCTTCCATGGTTCCATTTCTTAATATTTCAATCACCATCATACAATAGATCCTGGCATGTCGGACATGAATCACATAGATGACATTATTCTCTGTTTCTGTGTTCATTCTATTTAGCTAGAGACCTGTATTATAAAAAAGGGATGCAAGAACTGGAAAGAAAATAAATAGCTGATGTCAGGATCTGCGCCTAGAAGCATGTGTAATTCATAGAAGTTTGTTAGATATGATGTTTAGTAGTCTTTATGTGTGGGAAGTGAGATACTGATATTGCGGCATTTCCAATAGACAATAGCATGAAATAGTTGAGTATATGGATAATAGATGCAAGAGAAGTCTTTAGAAATGATCAAGGACAATGAGATAGTTTAGACACAGAATTTATTTTTATTTTATTTTTTATATTTATAGAAAGACTTGCAAGTTAAAGGAAATATGGAAACAAATAAGAGTGTTAGAAAATAGGCAAACCAGTGCCTCATACCTGTGAATCTTAGTATTTTAAGAAAGGAATGTGTGATGTAGTAGTTAGTATCATGCATGTGCCTTCAAAATTGTTGCTTCACGTAAAGTTTTTGTTTCTTTTGAAAATTGTGTAAAAATGTAGGAAGAATGCCTCTGGCGGTAGTCATATAGCGTAACTGGAGATACTGTTGTCTCTTTACCTTCATACAAGTTCGCACAGCACCAAAGAGAGAGTCTAATGATATTTATATATATGCATATTGTTCAGTACTTGGTTGCAGTAATTGTATTCCTGAATCTGGGGTCCAACTTATTCTTATAAAAAAAAAGGGAAAAATATCAAGATACTTGAAGATGATATCATCAGATTAACCAAAAAAAAAAAAAATCATCAGATTTTCTTATGATGAATTTTCTATGTGCAAAGACTGGAAGTTTAACTTTGTTTTGCTTTTTGTTTTCATTATTCTATTTATTTATTTTGTGGATACATAAAAGCTACAGCTTGTTTTGTTCTTGTGTAGCTTCTACCTTATGGTCTTGGGCTGACTAGGGTACCTGGATATGTTTTATGACTGTTATTTTAATGATCGTTTGCACATGGGTGAGGTTGGACAGGAATAGTAGGGGTTTTCAATGATGTAAAGGGAGAGGGTTCATCTTTGGTTTCCTTATGGATGTTGTATTTTGAGATGTGGGAGTTTCCTTTTTTGCAAGCTGCTGTATTTCAGATCTTTGCGTAGAACTTTTGTTTTTGTGCTCGGTTGTTTTTGTCTATGACTTGCTTTTGGTGGATTCTTTGTCTGCTGCTGTTGCATCCTTTTTTGTTTCTTGGTGGAAGTTGTGTGCCTCATGAAAAATGAAATAGATTGAATGGGCTGTATATGAAAGTTCCATTGGTGTTGAAAACAAAACTTATTAAGAGAAGCCTAGACTATTCTATATTGATAGTAGGATTATATGCTGAAAATGAGTACTATAATAAGAACTATAAGGTTATAGTAGATTCTGTGGGCTGTATAAGAAACTATAATGAAATAGGTTGAATGGGCTGTATATGAAAGTACCATTGGGGTTGAAAACAAAACTTATTAAGAGAAGCCTAGACAATTCTACATTGATAGTAGGATTATATGCTGACGATGAGTACTATAATGAGAACTATAAGGTTATAGTAGATTCGGTGGTGAAACCTTAAAATTTATTATTGTGATAAAATAGAATCAAATAAATGTCTTGTTCTTCATATAAGTCGAGAGGACCCAACTACTGTTTTCAACTTTTTGTTGAGATCCAGAAAGGAAATGGTTAAATTTCTGAAAGCTAAACAATTGGAAAAACTATACTTTTTATTTTTGAGATCTGCTCTGAAAATATATAGGATAAGAATGAATCCCCAGAATAACTCACTTTTTGAATAAAAGCAACTTCTGTGATATAATCTTATTAGAATTGTCATTTACCTGCACAGTCTCTTGTGTAGAATGGTCCAAGTCAATCATCTTAAGTGTCCAGGCTTTCAATCTTTCATAATTCTTCTATCAAAATGGTTTAGAAATTATTTGCTTTCGGATGAGTTCAATAGGTTCAGTTGGTTGTGATTTGCACTCCGTGCCTTTTGGGTTGGGGTTGATTGTTGTTCAATCAGTCTTTGTGCTTGATGTTGTTAGCATGTTTGATGTCTTGTATGTTTGACTTCAATACAACTTCATGCAATAGAAATCTTCTTTTGGTAAAAATGCAATCAACTTCTTTTCTATGAACATTTATTGGTATAATTTCATTTCTTTATTTATAATTTAAATTTGCTTAGTGAGCAAAAAAAAAAAAAAAATAGAGTGACCAGGTTTTTGAAAACCCTGTGCCAATAGTGTTTAATGTTAGTATTGAAGTCATGGTGAGTGCTAAGCTGTGGATGGGCTGAGAAACTGGAAATGATACTGTAGCTGTCTCAGTATATAAGGTTGAAACTATTGCCAGTAGAATCATGATAATTGTGACTGTGTGATGATTGAATGAAGCTGAGGCTGTTGTGCCTGAGATTCCTAAAACAGTGGTTGGGGGTTTTAGAAAGTTCCAGAAACTTTATAAACTTACAATCTAGTATGCTTTAGGAAAAAGAAGACATAAAGAAGAGAAATTCTTGGGGTCTTGATGCATGAAAATAGACAGCTACCTTACAGAGCAGTAGTCTTCTTGCCAATAGTTGTAGCAATTGGAAAGTGATTCTGACTCATAGTGTGTTGGCTTACGCATTTTGCTCCTGGCAATTGTATACATGATCCTCATCCATCTGCTATGATTTCTCTTATAGGGTAGAGTATGTTGGATGATGCATTTTGCACCTGGCGATTGTATACCTGATCTCATGCCATGAGTTATATTTGGTTTCAGTTGGTTTATGATAAACTAACTACTACAGGAAACTAAGTATGATTTTGTGTGAGGGGATGCCAAATGGACACTCCATACCAGATCTCTTGGTTGAACAGAGTAATTATGTTTGTAGGTTGTGAGCAAACAAGTTGGAAATTTGTACTCTAAATTATAAGAGGGAAATGTGGTGGAACTTATTGGTTATATAGATTACCAGTGAAAGGATGTGCAAGTTGTGATTTGTAAAGGATAGGTGCACTATTAGCTCTTCTTGTAGGCTCATTCTGATGATAGTGTCTCACATGTTACGATTCCCTCCCAGTGAATGCATCTTCATATCTCTTCACATTCAGTTATTGTTTTATTTTTTCCCGATATGTAGTTTCTTTTATCTCTTGTCACTAAGTGTACATGAGTAGCACACCCATGTTTTCAATGATATAAATTTAACTCTTTGAATTTATGTGTTGTGTTAATAAAGGGAGGCATAAGTGGCATACTAAAAAATCATTATGATTGTAAAATGTAATATTCTATTACTTATTACTTTCATGTTATACATGTACACTGTCCTCTTTCTCCCTTAATTTTTGTTACTTTTCCTCTTCTGTAACTGATATTTATCTCAACATTTTCATCTGTTTGACATGACAGTCTTGCAGCCATAGCAAGAAAGAGGCCAGTTCACTATGGCACCATTGTTTCTGCACTATTTGATTTTGATCCAAACTTCGAATTAGTAAAAGGACGCCATGCTGCCAGTATCCAGTATTCTTTAAGAACTGCCTTTTTGGGATTCCTTCGGTGTACTAGCCCAGTGATTGTAGAGGTAGAATTTTTTTAATTTTTTATTTTGTGGTATCTGGCTCATTGAGCATTGAAGTCCTAGGAAATGTCTGTTTTTCATCTGTTCTTACCTGACAAGTTTGTCCTGTTACATTTCAGTCAAGAGATAGATTGATTAGGGCCCTACGCTCTATGAATGCTGGGGATGCTGCTGATCAAGTAATCCGCCAAGTTGATAAAATGCTAAAAAACAATGAGAGGGCTTCGCGTGATTCTCGGTCGGGAAAGGTATATTTTCTTACAACTTTTATTTGTCTTTCACATAAGAGAATTGAACTATTGCATTTGTTTGGTTCATTGCCTCACAATCATTGAAATTGCGACCACAGGATGATCAATTATCAAGCCAACTGCCTGTTTCAGGGGACCTGGTAAGAAAAAGACCTTCACCTCTTGATGTTGAAGAGTCAGCTAATGGTCATGAGATACCTTCCAAGCGAAGTCGTTATGTTCATGAAGCCTATTCAGCATTGCCAGTTCAAAAGAATGATTCTGGGTGGGATACCACTTCTGTCAACGGAGTGTCCTCTGACCTTCCTATGCTAGATGGTGAGGTGACTCCCGTGGAGCAAATGATTACTGTAATTGGCGCGTTGCTTGCTGAAGGAGAAAGAGGCGCTGAATCACTTGAAATTCTTGTTTCGACAATCCATCCTGATCTGTTGGCCGATATTGTAATAACTAATATGAGGCACTTGCCGAAGATGCCGCCACCCTTGGCAAGGCCAGGGTTGCCAGTTGCTCGGCAGATAGGTTCTTTAAGTAGTTCGGCACAAGTTGTTTCAGGGTCTCCAACATCATCTGTGCAGTCTCCAGTTTTGGCTGCCCAAATGTCTTTTTCTTCAGCAACTGTAAACAGTTTATCAGGTGCTGATACTTCCAATGTGAATAATCTTCCTGATTCCAAGCGAGATCCACGAAGGGTAAACTTCATGAAACTAAGATATATTGTGTTTGTATCTACTACTACTGTTTATTATGTCAGTTAACAATGAAATGGCTTTAATTTAAATCTCGGCAACTTTTCAGGATCCCCGTCGCCTGGATCCACGGTGTATAGCAGTTTCTGCTGAACTGGCATCCTCACCCACAGTAGAGGATACTGATGCTATGCAATCTGACATTGATGGTTCAATTTCCTTGAGTAAGCTTAATTCGCTTCCTGTTGTGACCACTGTTGAATCTACTTCAGTAACTCCCAAGCCCAAAACAGAAAGTGATGATACGATTTTGGATAGTCAATTGGTTTCTGGAACTGGCCAACCAACTCCCAAGGAGGAGGTTCTGGATGGACCTGTGGAAGATGACCCAAATTTGAAGGTCAATGTATCTTCAGATCTAACAGATTCTCGTGTGCAAATTGAAGGGGACCTTGACACAATGCCATTGTCAGATGTTGAAGTAAAAGATGAAGCTTATACCACATCTTTTCTAGAATCTGATCAGCATTCTCCTGCTCTTTCAAACACATCTGCATCTGAAGATATATGTCAGGATCTGCCTGAGGTTCCCATATATATTGAGTTGACCCAAGAGCAGGAGCAAAGACTAGGGCATTTGGCTGTTGAGCGAATTATTCAATCATACAAGCATTTGCATGGAACAGATTATAGTCAGATGCGCTTGGCATTACTTGCTCGATTGGTTGCTCAGGTAGGATAAATCTTATCATTGTTTGCACTCAAATGCGCACAAGTAATTTTTTTTTTCTGAGTTCTACTGTATGTCCGACAAAAGAGTTGGATATACTTTTTGAGTGATGAGTTCTTAACATTTACTGCTCAATTTTGTTGCCTCAATATAGTGGCTTATAATATGCCATGAAGAGTCTGGATGTTTAAATCATTAGACGTTTAGTCAATATCTAGAAGGAACCAACACAAAATTTTAGGTCTGTCTAACTATTGGCCTCAATATCTGCACTTATCGCTGACATTGCTGAGTTATTTCATAGAAAGGTAAAGATCATGCTGGAGACATGGCGGCTATTTGTGATGTGTTGCTTAGAAGGAATTACTTTAACAATGTTACACACATGTAGACGTAAGATGTGAAGTGAGGCTGGTCTCTCTTATATCTGTTTGGCAATCTCATTGAGGCTTTTTTTCTTCTTTTTTTTTCAGTCAGATGTAGGTCCTGGATTCCTTGTCCTCTCATACACTCTTCTATTCTAATAGAATCTCTGTTTCTTCTTAAAAATGTCCTCTTTCAGGATTATCTTTGAATAATTAGTTTTCCATTCAGTTTGGATCCTCTATAGTATTTCATATGCACAATCATCTATAAATGTTTTCATTTCACAGATTGATGCGGATGATGAAATTATTGTGATGCTGCATAAACATATAGTTGTGGATTACCAACAGAAAAAGGTATGTATTTCTTGCGCTGGTTCTTTTGTTCGGTTTGTATTAGTAAGCCATAAACTTTTTAATTTGGGTAATACATGGATGATAGCTGCCACTGTGCTAAATAGATATGTACAATTCGAAATTGAAGTCTAAAGTGATTAGTAGTATATTTAAAATGAAAGCTATATGTTGGTTTGGTGATATGAATAAGTCCGAGTTAGTTCTGCAAATTGTTTCCATTAGTTCTGAAGGTTTCTTGATTTAAAATGTTCTCATTACTTTCTTTTTGTTAAGGGAGAAGTGATTTGATTATTAATGTGTATTTAATAATATGCAAATGATTTCTGCTGAATAGGCTGGAATTTTTGTATTTGTTGCTGTTCTCTAGGTAGTGGATCTCTTGTACACTATTACACTTTGTTGAGTTTTTTATTAAACTTTTGTTTCTCCAGGGAGAAAAAAAACATGCAAAAGGTTTTCGTTTGCCTGTTTATGAGGATAATCTTGTGGAAGTTTAGAACATAATAATAAAACCTGATAGTTTAGAACCTCACTTTAGCTTTCATCTCATGTCCTCAGAGAACATGTCTTTAGTTATCAGTTTAGCGGTTAATAATAGTATTTCTCCAAGGTCGAAACAAATTAACTCTGAACAGCTGAGTTGATTAGTTATTTGATGTTGTGAAATCTGATATATGTGTATTGATTTTAGGGGCATGAGCTAGTATTGCATATCTTGTACCATCTGGAGGCTCTCGCTGTGTCCGATTCAGTTGATAGTTCCACATTTGCTGTTATGTATGAAAAGTTCCTCCTGGCAGTGGTAGGCACTTTCGACCTTTTCTTGTTTTGTTTTCGTTTCTCTTTCTGTGAGAACTGAACATATGAGGTCCTTTACTGCAGGCTAAGTGTTTGCTGGAGTCCTTTCCAGCCTCGGACAAGTCATTTAGTAGACTTCTTGGAGAAGTTCCAGTCCTTCCTGACTCCACTTTGAAACTACTAGATGATCTCTGCTATTCTGATGTTATTGATCAACATGGAAAAGATGTTCGGGACATTGAGCGTGTCACTCAGGGCCTTGGTGCTGTCTGGAGTTTAATTTTAGGGCGGCCACATTATCGACAAAGCTGTTTAGATATCACTTTGAAGGTAACTTGGACTGGACTTTAAAGACGCAAAATTTATTTAATGAATTTTTCCCCGGCGATAGTTTTACTTGTTAGATATCCTTCTCACAGATTAGAACAACAACCAGATTCTGACAATTTGCAACTTTTGGATTGCAGTGTGCTGTTCATTCACAAGATGACATCCGAACCAAAGCTATCCGACTGGTATGCGATGTTACTGCACAGTAACTTCTTTGTGTCTATCTTCCACTTAAAGTTCAATCCCTGTCTTGAAAAGCAAGAATTATATGAACATCATATTCTCTTCTTTTCGGTTTTGTTTGACAGGTGGCAAACAAACTCTATCAGTTGAATTACATATCAGAAGTTATTGAAAAATTTGCGACAGATATGTTGCTGTCTGCTGTTGAACAGCCTCTGTCGGGTATAGAGCATTCACAATCTGAGTCCACTGGGCAAAGAACTGATGGAAAGGTATGTTCCTTTGCTTTTGGCTCTTCAATTCCTTCTTTGTTCATGTAAGCAACATCAGAATGTTGTATGGTCAAGATTATGTTTTGCCAATCTCTCGAGTCAATTTGAAATGCCACGATTTTGTGGCGGCTTTTATTATCTCAGTAGTTCATGGGGATTCCAAAACTAAACATCTATGATCTATATTTAAAGTTGCAATCCTGAGTTGAGTAAAATTAGTATCTACAATTCTTTTTCAGTTTTTATTCTTTTTAGAGGGATAGCATTGACATCTGAAAAGTTCCTACTTAACATTGGAGGGGCATCTACAGTTCCACTAAATTACATGTCATTCTCCTTCTAATTCTTGCAGTTTGGAAGCCAAGAAACATCAGTTAGTCATTTTCAAAATTTGGAGTCCGGAAATTCTGAAAATGATTCCACAACGAAGGACCAACCAGTGTCAACAATGTCAATTCCTGAAGTTCAGCGACTCATTTCTTTGTTTTTTGCTTTATGTACAAAGGTTTGTCTGTAATTCCTTTATGATTGGAAACTGATTAACAACTTGTGATTGCTTCTTTCAAGGTTTTATTTGTCAGCACTAACATAGGCTGTTCTTTTGTTGCAGAAACCTAGCCTTATTCAGCTTGTATTTAATACTTATGGGTGTGCCCCAAAAGCTGTAAAGCAGGTGACACTTTGTTGATTTTGTGAATAACTGAATATTTATTATTTGATAGCATATAACACATGGTAGTTTGTATATTCTAGGTAGCATGAATCTCTGACAGATGTGCAATTGTGAAACTTAAAGAGGAAATGTCTCAAATTAAGGACCTGGCAATGACCGTACATATACATATAGCAAACATAAAATATACGTTTAGGTATATACATATAGCAATACATATTTTCATGATGTCCTCTGGAAAGTTTTACAGTGTCCTGCTAAATTTGCATTGTAGGTTTCAAAGTGCTGCATAATGTAGTTAAAACTCTTGCTGCATAACTGCGGAATAAGCCTTGCCTGAGAAAGGGTCCTGAAATTTTCTTTTTATCATTTGCAAATATGTAATGCTAATCTTTTCTGTGTACCTTTGAAATGATGCAGGCTTTTGATCGCCATATCCCTGTTCTTATAAGGGCCCTAGGGTCGTCAAATTCAGAATTGCTTCATATTATATCTGATCCTCCACAAGGAAGTGAAAACCTTTTGATGTTGGTGGGTATCATATTTTCTATTATGATAATGATTTTTAATCTTGAAGGTTTTTAACTTTTTCTTCTTTTGATTTTTGTATTTTCTTTTACTATATTCGTAATATGCCTATGTTTTGTAATATGCAAGGTGTTGCAACAATTGACTCAAGAGACAACACCGTCGTCTGATCTGATAGGCACTGTTAAACATTTGTATGAAACTAAATTAAAGGTTTTATAATAACTAAAGCTCTCTTTTTAACAGCAGTAAAATCTTTTGCCACTTTGTTTTTTCCCACTTAAACCTGAGTTGGATAATTTCTGTCTGCAGGATGTCACAATTCTCATTCCAATGCTGTCTTCACTTGCTAAAAATGAGGTTTGTTTCATAGATATTGTTTCTCTTCCTCTTGTAGTACGTGGCATTATATGTTATTTTGTTAATTGTTTTTGGTTTAATAAGCTTGTTTGCATGCGGGGCAATATTGTCACCTTAGAGTTTAGAAATTACTCCCTTTTAGCCTTGCTACTTATTTGGAAAGCTGCAGTGTCATGATTAGCTTCTTAATTTGAAATTTTTAGGCTCTGAGAACTTCTTGTTCTCTCTTGTACGCTGATCATTTTTCCTATAAAATTTATGTTTCTTCTGAAAAATAAGCTGTTTGCATGCTGGGCAATATTCTTTATACTTCAAGCAACAATGAGTTTCTTACAGTTGAAAGTATTTTCATTTGTTTGGAGATTAGACCTGGGAACGTGTCTTCTTTTAGTGTGTCATGGTTATGTCGTATAATATTAATCATATATATATATATGAAGCTAAGCCTGCCATCCTCTTCACCTGATACACGACAGTTGAAGTCTTGCTCTGCAGATCTCCTCTGTCATTTCTTGTTTTACCTGTTTTACAAGTAGACAACATCATACCAGAGATTACAAAGTTATGTTAAACAGGACACAATAACATATAGACTTCCTTGTTAGCATGACCTCTTACATCATATCTGAGAAAACATACATAAGTACCTGCAGTCTTGGAGTTTGTTAAGCTGCTAGTTTGACATAGATGTTTCCTTGTTGCTGTTTGATCATGTTTGATTTTGTGGTTCCAGGTTTTACCTATATTCCCTCGGCTTGTTGCTCTTCCATTAGAAAAGTTCCAGACTGCACTTGCACACATACTTCAGGTACATGCAGTTTTCTGTCTGATTTTTCATACATAGTGCTGTTCTCCCTGTACTAAAATACTACAGACTTGTATCAAGTGACACAAAACCCTTGCTTGTGTTATCCACTTCGTGTAAAAAAAGAAAACAATGTTAACATCTCATCCTATCAATTGCAGGGATCAGCTCATACAGGTCCAGCTTTGACACCTGCAGAAGTATTGGTTTCCATCCACAGTATTGTTCCTGAGAAAGATGGCCTCACTCTTAAGAAGGCATGTTTTCCGTGTCATTGGTTTTATTATTTATTTTTCAAATCAACTCTGATTGATTTCATAGTCAAGATAATGTAAAAACAGCATCTTATTGTGCTTACACTGCATCTCAT
Source organism: Rosa multiflora (assembly GCA_002564525.1). Taxonomy (NCBI): domain Eukaryota; kingdom Viridiplantae; phylum Streptophyta; class Magnoliopsida; order Rosales; family Rosaceae; genus Rosa; species Rosa multiflora. Next base: position 27,017 of record BDJD01002502.1, read on the forward strand.
CTGGTCTGATCTGAGCTTCTGTCACATGTTCTACAAATAAATCTGTACCCAAAATTCTGAGAATACATTAGTTGTAGGCATATGATGTTGTGACGTTCCATAATCCACTATATAGGTCTCAGGTGCACTTCGGCATGCTAGATTAGATTAGGCAATAAAAAAATTCACCCAGGGTTTGAGCAAGTTGTCCACATTCCGACGTCTTTACTCAAAATTAAGTTCATGTAATTTGAGCTGTTTGGTATAGGTTGAAAACATCTTTGATATAGAAAATACAACTTGAATAAATCCTTGAAACAACTAGGGATTGATTATATTGGCTGAGATTCAGTTAATTTCAACTCGTCCAAAATAACCGTGGCCCAAATCTGACATGGGTCAAGGCACAGAAACAAATGGTTTGACTATCCTTGCACAAATCTGACATAGGTAATTTCTTCTACATACCATCAAGTATCCATGAATGATGAACTTTGTGCCCCTTTCTTAGTGCTATGCCAATATTTGATGCTGATAGTACGGTTGCACTGCATCATTTGTAAAGTTTTTGGCATTCCGTTTCATGTTTTCAGATAACAGATGCTTGCTCAGCTTGTTTTGAGCAGCGCACAGTTTTCACGCAGCAGGTCTTGGCAAAGGCTTTGAATCAGATGGTATATATCTATATTCTATAAAACTTGGTCCTATGCATATTATTTAGTTCATTAAATAACTAATTAAATTTTCAGGTTGATCAAACTCCTATTCCTCTTCTTTTTATGAGAACAGTTATTCAGGCAATTGATGCTTTTCCTTCATTGGTAACTTCTTTGTTTCTTACTCTTTTTCATTTTTATCATTTTTCTTTTTTGCGACAAAATAATCCTGGATTTATATTATACATGGTTTCATGCCTTTGTTCTATCTCAGGTTGATTTTGTTATGGAAATACTTTCCAAACTTGTAAGGAAACAGGTATGGATTCTTCAACCAAAATTAGGCATTGTTGTGTCTGTTTCTATGTTCTGCGTGCTCTTTCAGGTTGACAAGTCAGTAGTGGTTATTAGCTTGGGGAATGGGGGACAACTGATATTCTATATTTGAATGCAGGTTTGGAGAATGCCAAAGCTTTGGGTAGGGTTCTTGAAATGTGCTTCTCAAACCCAGCCACATTCTTTCCATGTATTGTTACAGGTATCATCTCATATATTTATGTGATAACTTACCTTGCCATTTATTGGTGATTTTGGTTACCACCTTCTTGACCTTTTTTTTATTTTTTATTTTCCCTTGCAGTTACCACCCCCGCAACTTGAAAGTGCCTTGAACAAGTATACTAATGTCAAAGGTCCCCTTGCTGCATATGCTAGCCAGGCTAGTATAAAAGCTTCACTTTCTAGGTATATTATTATGCATCTGATTGGACTACCCACTTTAATACACTGAAATTTACTCTCTGCTTTATGTCTGGGGCTAATTATAGGGTAATAATATATGATATCCATGGTTTTCTCAACAACAATGATAGTTCCCTTCTGTGTGATAAGGGGAGTAATCAGCAGTAATTGTTTTAACCTCAAGATAATCTGGAGAGTTCTCTGATGAGGATATCCTAAAGAAGTTTTTGTCCCTTCAAAAGTGGTTAATTTGTTGTATTAGATGAACATTGTGATTCTGATTAGACATAGAAATACCAAGTATCTCCAAATCAGTGAGTTTTTTGTATGAATGTTTCTTATGGTGATGATTAGACAATGAGAGCACATAAAGTTTCATAAATTTTTCGTGGAACTGCATGAACCTCCCATGGGTTTTTAGACTTGCAAACACATCCAGCTAACTTATTGCATGGGCTTTGGCAGACCAACACTTGCAGTTCTTGGTCTTACAAATGAACCGCATTTGCACCAATCGCATTTGTCGTCACCACCGTTTCACCCTACAGATGCAACTTCATCAGTTAATGGAGCAACTCCATCATGATAACTTGAGAGCGTTGGAAGTCGGCAACTTTACCAGCGATGTATAGTAGAAACTGGGTCATCGGATAACTCTGAGAGCCATTTGGGGAAGATATAAACTAACCACGTAAATGGCAACTGATCACTGGGGGTTTTTGACTGCTGATCAGTGCAACCTGAGATAAATTTCAGTCCAGTGGGCATATAGAATCATCAGTTCTTCAGGATTATTATCAAAGTTCGAAGAGATGCACCTGCGCGCCCCCCATTCTCTCAGCTGCTGACAAATGTGTAACATAAATGTGTTGTTCTATTTGATTCTATACTGTATCCTTGTAAATTTTGGTTATACTTCATATCAGGTCAGGAGTTTTATTTTTTGGTAGTTAGCTACTGAAAGCAAGAAAGCACTATGCTCGAGGTCATTTACTGACGCCTGTAAATTATAGTTGTATTTTTGTAGCTCATATTTTTGTTTACTGCTTTGCCACTGTGGGTACTAGTGATGCATTCACCCTCAAATTGGTCTGATTGTGCACAAAAGGAAGATTACGTAATGTTAAAGCTGCCAACAAGCTATAAGCCTAATGAAACACTTTTTGATGAAGAGATCACTGGACTATTAAAATGAGGACTCAAAAATAAAGAGAAGAAAAAAAGTTAAAAACTAGTACGCGCTACACAGAGAAATTTTTTTGTCCTCCAGTAGAACCATGTCAGCCTGACACATGGTCTACCAACCCAATAGAAAAACGCCACGTGGATTTATTTAACACCTCATATCATAGCAAATTACCCTACCTCCTACTGCAGTAAAACCAACGTGAAACAAAAAAAAACAAGAATCTTAAACGGGACGTTAACAGCTATCGTTAACTGATGCAAACACTATCAAAACACAAAAAACTGAAAGTATATTCATCCTCTGCTGTCATAGTTCTAAACTCGAATTTGGGTGATTTGCTAACCCTGCGATTTTCCCCTTCAGTTTTATCAATTATCTTTTGGGTAGATCATGTGCTTAGATGGGTGATTTTTCTTGAGCTTTAGTTTTACATCCATACTTCCAACCCCGATCCTTATAATCACAGAGAGAATGGGAGAACCAAATTCACAGAAATAGAAAGAGAAACTAAATTCGCAGGAATCGAGCAATCGAGCCGACCATGACAAGGTGAGTATCATTCGATTGAACGATTTCGATTAGTTCCGTAATAGAACCTGAGACTGATTAAACTTGTATAGATCTCCCTTCTTGAGTATTTCATTTATGAGATTTGATTTTGACACCCAAGTGTTGGACTGTTGGGTATGCTATAGAGTAATAGTCAAACGGAAGCACACCAATAGCAACACCCAATTGCCTCAGCCCTCAGGTACCATCTTCTCTTTAGCAAATGCGATTTTTAGCTTTTCATATAAATCTGTGATTTGATTTTTCAGTTCATGAAATTGAAATTAATAGTAAATTGCATCTCATTTCGGTTTGGGTATTGAAATTTGCTGTTTGTTCATGCTCTGGATTTATAGGAAGTAAGTGAAAAGATAGATTAAACAACTAAAGCTTAGTTATATATGGAAGGGTGAGATAGGTAAGATTACTCAAAAGTCTTCAGCAATGGAGCCGTCAAAGCTAGGAGTCGACTCTTGAGAAATATATGTTTATAAGAATTTTTATAATGATCACCATTCATATATATGCAGCCTCGGAACTTTTAGTTTGCAACTAATGTAGTGGTGAGTTTACCTCAACATTGTTTTACTGAGTTAAGTTCATATCCATTCAAGCATTTGGTTACTGATTAAATATGTTCACTGTTTCGAGTCAGGAGTAGTATAGTTTGTTGCTTAAAGAAAAGCCAGTGTACCAAAATCAAAACGTGTGCAGCTAAATATCACTGAATTCTACTGCTCTACCAAAGCAAAGAAACTGGAGAAAGAAGCTTAGCTATATTTATTTTCTGTAATTAAATATTAGGCCTACTTTAGTCTGGGTTTTTTTTTTATCAATTTGAGTGAGCAAAACAAAACTATGGTGTTCCTTTTGAATTTTGTAAAGCTCTCTCTTTGATTTTGTGTTGCCATCTGAAGGCTACTGGTTGATTATTTGACTTCCTTTCTAGGACTGATCTAAAGTACAAGTTCCAACTAACGTGTGATGCATACCATTTTTATTAAATGGCCAATTGCCTACTTTGAAAATTGCTGATGCAAGTGCAATGTGATATTCACCCTAACAATGTAATAGATTAGTTGGTGTTATGCATCAAACACTAGTTATACCACAATACAAAATATTTGATGTTGTTTTTGAATTTTGTATATCATGTGTTGCCCAAAAAAAAAAAAAAGTATGACATCCATGTTCATTTTAGTTCTTATTCACCGGTATCTATAAAGGTATGAGTTCATTATTTGCAGGTTTCAGCCTTGCAAACCTAAAATTGCATAAGCAACAAGGGAAAATGATGCTTAATTGGCTCAACGCCGTGCACAGTACGGGGTCAAAACAAATTTATGATGCAATTTGTAATCGGATAGATAATGATATCGAGCTTGCTCTTCGTGACTCAATTTATGGTTGATTGCCTAAAATATACAGAAGCTTAGGGATTGATCAATGTGTTCTGTTCACGTATTTTGTTTGTATTGAGCAAGACTACCACATATTTTGTAGTGTACTGTGCACATTATTTTTCAAGGATATTAATGGAACAGATTAGCAATATACAATCATCAGAGACAGAGAGACTTATCTCAAAAAGAAAAAAAGGGAGATCATGGATCAGACGTCAAACAAAAGGATGGAAGTAGGATTCTACTGCTCATATATAACTAAGCTCATTTTAACTAAGCATTTAGTATATAAAACAAATGCCAGAATCCTAAACAAACACATTTTATACTCTTCATTAGTGTAACATAACCCTCAAAGCATGACGACATAACCAGCCCATAGATTCGTACATCTGACAACTACAGGAGATGGTCAGATTCGAAGAATTGAATTGGACAATGTACACTCTTTTATGGCCCTCCTCATTAAGCTCAAATGTCTGCAATGTCCCATCACTTCCAACTTCCTCCACCTTCACTGCCAAGCTAGCGATAAACTCAAACTCAAATAAATTATAAATTTTTGAGTGTAGACCATATCAGCTTGCTTCTTAATTCCACTACTTTTTGCAGCCCTAGTAGGTATTCCGTTATTGCATCAAAAAGTCTCTTCCAATTCACTTGAACGCATTTGTTCTGCCTGTTTATCATAATGATGCACAAATTCAGTGAGACTCAGTGTTTTAGTAGACATGAGGGTAAACACATTGTTTGTGCTCTCACTTCTTTGTGTAGATAATATTTCGGCAGAAAATGTATCCTTGCTAAATAATGCACACCATTTTTCACGAAGATTATAGAGTGTCTGGAGCCATGTGTTCCCTGCAAGGTCAAACTTCTGTATTATTTCATCCCAAGTAGACTCAAATTCATCTTCTATCACACGTCCAAAAAGCAACTTCTTGAAGAGTTCACCAAAATCAGAGTTTCTGTACAGCCAATTCAAGTTTTGTACCGCATTCTTTGATATGTGCCACAAGCATAAACAATGACGGGTCTCAGGAAAGACCCTCTCAATGGCATTTGCCATTGCCTGACATCGATCAGTAAAGATAGTCTTGGGTTTCTTACCCTCCATCGCTTCTAAGAATGTCTCAAATAACCAAATAAATGAAGCAATCGTCTCATCTAGCAAAAATGCACAACCAAACAACATATTTTTCCAATGGTGATTAACCCCAACGAAAGGAGCACAAATCATGTTATACTTATTGGTTCGGTAAGTAGTATCAAATACTACTACATCCCCAAAGCATTCAAAGTCAGTTTTTGACTTCCCATCTCTCTAGAAAAAGTTTGTCATTCGATTTTCTTGATCCACTTGCACGGTGTAGAAAAACATAGGATCTTCAATTTGCTTTCTCTTGAATAAATTGATCAAGCTTTGAGCATCCCTGCTTCAAGCATAATCATTCTGTCTCTGCTTACAAAATTGTAGCAGTCAGTCTTTGTAAATCCAACATTTTGAGATCCCCCAACTTCTTCTGCTAAATATGAATATGTATTTATCGTACTCATACCTGCGGTTTTCATTGATCTAATCACCCCCTGATGAGCATTTGAAACTTTTCGATTGGAGTGCAAAAATTGTCTTTCTTCTAGCTCTGCAAGCTTATGGTTGTGTTCAGGGACAAAGAGAGTCGCTTTCCATAAATTGTTATATTGCAATCCAAATCGAATTTTTGCTGTGCAACCAGTTCTAATGTCCAGCCTATCTGCCTTTTTCACTTCCGAAGGATCACTATCTAGTTTAAAACCTTCTTTTGAACAACAATAATTAACTTGCTTCACAACATTGTTGGTTTTCCTCCTCTGCATTATCCGAACACTAAACCCCATTCTAGCACCATACTCACAGTAGAGGTTATATGCTTCTTCCTCACTATTCACAATCACTCCATACAAGTCATCATCATTACTAGTTTGACGATTCACAAACATTGAATCTTTTCCCAAAGCAGTTCCCATGCTATGTTCTCCATCGTCTTCTATGTCAATTAATGTAGGCATGTCCATTAATAAATTGGTATATATATATATATATATATATATATGTTGTGTAATATGTAGCTACAGTAAAAGAACAAAGAAATTGCTCAAAACAATTACACAGAAGCACGAATCAAGATGAGTATCATAACATGCCAATAAATATAAGGACTCCACCATCATATTAAAGAATAGTATTTCAAACTTGTGGTGCAGACAATGTGAAAGTAGTTCATAATAATCGGAGCAAAAACACTGAAGCAAGTATGTAAACAGTGACTAATAAATTATTTAGTAATTCACTCCAATCAATCATCTATATAATAGAGGGGTGTTCGATTTACTCTAGAACACAACTCCTAAAAGAAACCAACAAAACAATAGGAAGAAGGACACACCAAACTAATAGATTGAAGAGACTAAGCGAAGTAGCTGGGGGGGGGGATGAGGGGGATGAGCAAAGCAAGAAGCTAACTATGTAGCTTGGGGGAAAAGAGAAGAAAAATAAAAAGGAAAAAAAAACGAGCAAAGCAGGAAACTGTTGCAGCAACTTGCAACAACAGAAGCAAAAAATTAAACCCAATTCAGGAGAAAAAGAAGAAGAGAGGAGCAGAGCAAGAAGCTATGGCAGCAACTTGCAACAACAGAAGCAACAAACTAAACCCAAAGAAAAGAAAAAAGATGAGCAAAGCAAGAAGCTATGGCAACAACAGAAGCAGCAAATAAATCCAATTCGGGAAAAAAAAAAAACAGAAGCAAGTAGAACATGGAAGAGAGAACGGAAGCAAGTACATGAACTTTTACTATAAACGCAGCAAACGCAGTTGGAACCAATTCGAAAAACACATAAATAAGTTCATAAACTTGTACCAAATACATACATATCAGACTCATGGCAGCAACTTGCAACAACAGAAGCAACAAACTAAACCCAAAGAAAAGAAAAAAGATGAGCAAAGCAAGAAGCTATGGCAACAACAAAAACAACAAAAAAAACCCAATTCGGGAAAAAAAAAAACAGAAGCAAGTAGAACATGGAAGAGAAAACGGAAGCAAGTACATGAACTTTTGCTATAAACGCAGCAAACGCAGTTGGAACCAATTCGAAAAGCACATAAATAAGTTCATAAACTTGTACCAAATACATACATATCAGACTCATGGCAGCAACTTGCAACAACAGAAGCAACAAACTAAACCCAAAGAAAAGAAAAAAGATGAGCAAAGCAAGAAGCTATGGCAACAACAAAAACAACAAATAAAACCCAATTCGGGAAAAAAAAAAACAGAAGCAAGTAGAACATGGAAGAGAAAACGGAAGCAAGTACATGAACTTTTACTATAAACGCAGCAAACGCAGTT
>BDJD01002502.1:56128-101637 GCA_002564525.1 Rosa multiflora
AACATCTTCATTTCTCTTTTCTCCGGGTTTTCATACCGGATACTAGTCTGACTAGTAGATGGTTCCAGAAAAATCATGTTTGGAACACGATTTGTGTCTCGTTTTTCTAATGGTTTGAATCCATTAGTCTTCTTTTTTACTGTAGGCAATTTCTTGTCCTTCAGTATAGAATCCAGCGTTTTTTGCTGTTCTTTGATTTTTCTACTGACACTCGTCAGTTTTTCTTCTTCCGTTTTTGGAAGATCCTTGATATAATCCAGTTTGTTTTCCAATCTTTCCAATTGGTGGATTATAGCAGGTAGTTTTTCTAGAGTCGACTGACATGTAGATACTTCTAGTAACAGCTTCTGATATTTCTCATCAGAAGATTTCAGTAGAGAATTTATTTTCTCTAGTAACAATTCTGACATTGTCCCCATTAAGGAGGGGTTCTCCTTGAGCTATTTTACAAGCTCTGATACCAGTGATGTGCGGATCTAACCAATGCTCAAATAATCAAGAGGTTTTTGTTCCTCTTCCAGAACATATAAGAGATTTTCTATCTCTTCTTCTATTTTATAGATTCTAGTCTGAAGTCTATAAATAATATCTCAATAGTTGGGAGAGTTTCTTTTAAGGCTATCTCTATAGGCTTTCAATTTTCTCAGTTTTTCTCTTTCTTTTTGTAATTCTTTGCTAGTGTGTTTGCAGATAGCAATCAGTTCAAGTCTGTCTACAATCGAAATTATGAATAGTAAATTGTACTGTTTACCTTTCGAATTAGAGGATGACTGTTAACTCTGCATATATATTCAAATAAAAACTCTGATGGGCCCACCACGTTTCTAAAACTTTTATATAAACAAAATTATATATCAAGACTATATGAAAGAGACATATGTATATGCAGACTCTGACGAACAACAAAAGAAATTGCTAGAGAAAGCAATAAAGGGTACTAATGGAAAAGATTTTGAAAAGATGGGTAGGTAGGAAAGAAAAAGAGAAAAGGTTGTGTAAGAGGGAACAAAAATAATACACTGGGGTGTATGAGAAGTATTTTCCCGGATTTGGGGTGTATGAGCATTAACCCTTTTTTTAATTCCCTCTTACCCAAAACACTCTAAGGAGGTCTTCTCTAATACCCCATTAAGATTTTTTTTTTGTTTTTATTATTTTTCTAATACCATTTTACCCTCACCTTTGTTACTTAGAGAGAGAGAATGGAAGAGAGAGAAACCATAGGGGACTTCGCCGGAGTCCGATCACCGGCAGCCGGATTTCGGTCACCGGCCGCCGGATTCCTGCCAACTTCGCCCGAATCCGGCCAATTTTCGCCGGAATCCGGTCACCGGCCGCCGGATTCCGATCACCGGCTACCACCCACCGGAAAGTTTTTTTGCCCCCAATAGACGTCTATTGCCCCCTAATAGACATCTATTGCCCCCCCAATAGACGACTATCAGTCATGTATTGCACCCTAATAGACGACTATCAGCCATGTATTGCCCCCCAATAGACGGTCTATTGGGGGGCAATAGACACCTCAATAGACGTCTATTGGCCTCCAATAGACGTCTATCAGCCATGTATTACTCCCCAATAGACGTTTCGATTACCGAAATAGGAACTAATCTTCCAAAAATTCGACAAACAAAACTTTGATTAAAGAAAAAAAATGAAGACATTATATCAATTTAAAAACGTCTATTGCCTCCCAATAGACATAGACATTCAAAATTTGTTTTGTCCTTCCTTCTGTCCTATTACTTAAAAAAAAAAAAATATTGATTAGGACACCCAGAAAATGATCTGGGCACCTACGCAGAGAGAGAGAGAGAGAGAGAGAGAGAGAGAGAGAGAGAGAGCGGAGAGAGACGATGATTCAGATCGGCTTGGCTACCGGAGTCGAAGAAACGACGACGTGAACAGCACCGTTGCTTTTCGATGGATCAGAGCCGGAAAACGCAGTGAATCCTCTACCTCCTCATCTGGATCAACGCCCGGAAATGCCGCCGCCGTGGAAATCCACCGAAGTCGTGCTGGGGGGGGGAGAGAGAAAGAGAGGCAAGGTCCGGCGAAGGGATGGGATAGAGAGAGAGAATGGCAGTGGTTGCAATTTCTTAATTGAGTTTAGGGCACAATGGTCATTTGATGTCAAATGGTGTAGATGGGAATAAAAATCTGTTGTTGGGGCAAGTGGGATAACTTTGCCTCATTTTGGGGCTTTTGGTCAAGGACCCTAACTAAAAATGGGAATCAAATTCTCGAATTATCAGAAAAACAAAACGGGCCTTACTAACTTTTGTGTAGAAGTCTGTGGGGAGAATGAATCAAAGGGGGTTTGATTAAAATCCAAGTGACATCCATTGGCCATAAATGCTTTCACCTGTATATTAACATCAATCCTATGAGATTATTGCTAATATGCCAAAAATTTAACTCAAAGTAAATAAATTGTCCTCACCTTCAATGTCTGTCACTACCAAGGTCTTTTTAGGATCAAAAATCTCATCATTTGAGCCCTTGTGCATAAAAAAGGCAGGGCCTCATCATTGGCACTAAACATCCCATGCATGAACCATCGTGAGTTATCACATCCCTGTCATAAAATTTTATGTGCAGTCAGGTTATATTTAATAACATTCTCATAAAATATAATTCACCTTTTGCTGGATGTACATATGCTATTCGACCAATTGTTTGACATTGTTTTCTTGGTTTCCAAAATTTTTTATAATCGTCCCAAACAAATTTGGTTGGAAATTGCGTATAAGTTAATTCAGATGCATTTGAATAAGTTGAATTTGCTTTAAACCATCCAGTGAGCATAGTATCTTCTGTACTTTTTTGTTTTATTATTGATTGTAGAGATTGATATTCATTAAAAACGATATTTTGTTGTAAAAGGCACATGAATTTGTAAATGTTGGACAGCTGGATGTCGAGAATGAATTGAATATTCAAATAATCTCCAAACAGATTCGTGGGCCGTTAAATAACGACAATTAAGATAAGTTGTAATTTCATCATTTAGATTTTCATAAAATAAAACTCGGGCTCTATCCGGACCTTTATTTATGTATTTAAATAGATATTTAATTAACATAGATTGAGAGCATAATTCAACGTTAATATGAGCATTATATCTTAATAATAAATTTGAATTATAGGGCACAACAAAATTATTTCCAATTTGTATATTATTTTTTACAACAAATTTTGTATGGTCATTACGACGTCTGTATATTGGAGGTGCATTTGTTTCAAATGTAGTATCTGTATTATATGGTTTTGGAAAAAATTTAGAACATTTTCCGTCTCTCATGCAAGGAGATTTTGGATTTATTTGTCCGCAAGGTCCATGAATCATAAATTGGCTAACTATTTTAAAAAGTTCTGGATCAATATTTTTATCTGGCAATTCTGCAGAAATAATAGAATCAATATCAATTGGTGTATAACATTTATAATCTTTTTGTAACCAAAACAACATATGAGCATGAGGGAGTCCTCTTTTTTGAAATTCTATTGTGCAAACATCTGCGTCAATTTGTCCGAAAGGTTCACCGGATTTAATATAAGCAATCATATTTTGTAATTTCATATTAAACATTCTCGAAATTATGTCAGGTCTGTCTTCAACTTTACAGTTGGGATTGTTCTTAAAATATCTTTGTATTTCAGGCCATTTAACATTGCATGTAAAAGTTATAAATAAATCAGGATTACCGTACTGTCTGCAAATTGCCATGGCATCTTGATAATTATTTATCATATCTCTAGGACTGACAGTATGAGAACTTGGTAAAATAATTTTTTGTCCTAAATCAAAACCTCTTTTAATTCCAGCTGAATCTGCAGTATAAATGTCTTTAAAAACTTCACTTCAAAAATTACTTTGATTTTTTCTAATCCAATCTAAGCGATCTTCTTCAACAGTTGCATAAGCATCGACTAAAAATTGTTGAAATAGTCGTCCACCTTTTAATAAAGTGTTTGTTATATTATTTCTGTCTTGAATCTGATATGTAATATAAGCTCGCATTGATACTCTTTGTCTTTTCAGTGTACGATTTTCTGTCAATCGTTGCATTAATAAATTTATTTTATATCCATCTTCACCATATGGGAAAAGTATTGGATATTGTAGTGACATATATTTTGGATGTATTTTAGAAATACGTTGTAAATGTCCACTGTTTGACCTTCGACAATATCTGGTTTGATAGTTTGATTAACATGATCTGGATCAATAGCATTGATACGATTTGAAATCTCATTTTTTGTATCATATATGTATAACTGAGCATATTTAGGACATTCTCCATCAAAAGGTAATACAGAACCCATTAAATGATGGACTTGACCACTAATTTTAAAAACATATGGACCTGATCCAGTATTTATCTTATAATCAATTTTCGCTCCTAGTGATGTAAAAGAGAACATCGAATTGTAAACTCTTATATTTTCTCTGAAAAGTTTACTTTCTGAACCATTGTTTAGATCTAATAATCTTTCAAGAAAAATTGGTGTTGGTTTTGGCTGCTCAATTTTGATTTGACCTCTTTTGCAACATTTTGTATAAATGAGAGGCTCATTTGAAGATGATTGCTTAACAGCTTCTCCGAACCAAAAAGATGCATTGCAATAATCACATTCATGAACATTATCACCCGAATCCTCATATTTTACAATTGATCCTACAATGAGAAATTTCACTTTTGTTAATCAAACAAATATGATAATTATTTTTTGAAAATAATACGTAAGAATTATCGCTTGCTTCTTTGATATGATGCCTGACCAAATGGATGAGTATTGACCTGCATACAAAATTTGTAAACAGTTAGTTACATTGTTCATTAAAATTATAATGATGTTATGACAGTTAGTTACTATCAATTTGCAGAAATTGAGACCTGTATCAATGCTAATGCTGCAATATTTTAATTTACTGAACTATTTAATAAAAGCTATATGCTGAAAACTTAATGCTGCTGTATCAATTAATTCAATCAACCTGAAAAATTTCTCCTTCCTTTAATCATCAGGGGAAATAAATTCACTAATAGAAATGGCAAATGTATACCAAGTCTGAACAATTACTGCATCTGAGTTTAGAAAAGATGAGTAACAAAAACACAGAAGCTGTGTTGTGATATGAGCATTACCGGCAAAACTTAATTAAGAGTGATACAGGAGACAGAACGAAACAAAACCAACTGAAATTAACACCTAATTCGGTTCCAAACTAAAGACTTCAGCAGTCATACTTGTAATACTCTGTTTCTTATTGAAGACTAAAATTTGAAACCAAATGAAATTTGATTGAATAAAAATAGAGACGACAAAACTGAATAATTTGAAAACAAAATTGAAGTAGATATAAACTTATTAGTACAGGAAAAGGAAATACAGCAGAACAAAAGTCTCGTTAAAATTAAGGCAATAAATTAAATTAATTTTTACCTTCTGTAATCATATGCGGATTTTCGTTCGCAATCGCAGTGATATTTTGGTCGTTGCTATTTGATACTTCAGCAATTTCTGGATAAGACACTATAATCAAAAATAAAACAATGTCAATTAGTTTATATTTCTAAAGAAAGAGCAGTTTTTGCTAGAAACTATTTGCATAGATCAACATTTCAAAGGACATAAAATAGACCCACCTGTTTTCCATCTACGTGATTTAACCTGATCAACACGATTACATCTAGTTCTTGTTGCAACAAAGCCCTCACCACTGCAGATTCGTAGAATTTTCTGTTGATTCTGACGATTTTCAGCATCGCACTGTTCTAACAATCTTTTTGCTCCTCTCATCATAGTTTTTGGTGAAATATGTAATCCAGTTTAAATTTCAGACAATTATCTCTAATAATGATAATTTGTAAGTCCATTCATAATCTCATAGATAGACACACACTAACAATAACCTATTAATCAACCTCTTCCATAACATAAACTGAATATCAGCGGTAAACTGAATACAAAACTACCTGTAAAATTTCTATCTAAATCCGAAACAGCAAAAGAGACTAACAGCACGCTATCCTCTAGATCTGTAGAATGAACAAAAAATATTTACACTATATGATAACACTTTAGACACAGAAACTATAAATGAATCACCGATGAAATAGAATAGAAGTTTATATCCAATTTGAATCATTCTTAACATTTTCAGAATCAATCATGAGATAATCCAAAAAATCATCAAATTCAAACTGAAAGTAATACATTACGTAAACACAACATGAATCTAAGTACAAACTTTACATCATTTTGAATCAGAATGTAAAAAACTGAACCAAATAGCATCCCCAAACATATCATCACTAAATTACCAACTAATTTGCATTAATACCAATAATGAACATCAATATGAACATATCAATTCTATGTTAACTACATACCTGAATAGCAATAAGACAGTGAGATAATTCCAAACAATGTACATAGGAACAGCGGCAGAAGAATAATACACACACTTCTTTGCATATAATCTGAAAAACACAAACAAAGAGCAATCAAATTTGAAAATTAATCATTAAGCTGCCAAAAAACATAAGCAAGGTATTATAATTTAGCAATCACATTTGATAGATAACCATACTCTATTTCTAGCGCTCACCTATATACACTATATACTGAAACTGACCAAACAGAAAGAAACTGAACTACATTGCAAAACTGTTACACAATACACAAACAATATAAAACTAACCCAAAATTTTCAAACAAAAAAACAAAACACACTGAAAACTCTATCTTCTAATTTTTTCAATCAACCATCAAAATTGCAAAGCCCAGGGGAAATAAAATACTAAAAAGATCAAAATCTGTATCTGTCAAAAGGCAAAGTCCAGAAAATGATCCTAAACTCAAAACCAAAGCCAAAATTGCAGAAATAACATGGTAGTTACTTGTACTAAAACTAAGCACCCTATTCAATACAAAAGCATATATATATAAACGATTTCTAAATTTATCCACTCATCAATCCAGTCGTAAGGTGCAAACACCAAATTTCACTTAATGACAAAAAAAATAGCACTATCTAATCCCAAGTAGAATTAGAGAACAACATGTAGAATGCAAAATCTTAATCTTTTGGTGTTACTATGCTAATGAAGTTTTGGTGGTGTTACAGTTGGTACAAAACGAAATTATGTTTTTGACTTTCAATAACATACATAGGCTTAATGGTGAATTAATCTACTTAGGATTGTTTTCTGAAAGCAACTTTTGTTGGTACTGTGCATTTGAGAAATTGCTATGCTGAATTTAGAGGCTCTAAGAGCAATGGAAAAAAGAGGAGATTTCACCACAGATATACCCAAATCAAACACACACCTCTTCGACCAATATCTTCAATCTCTCCTCTTCTTTCTCGTACCCCAATTATCTACCATCAAAATCAAAAACCTTATATCAAATCCAAAGGAAAAGAAACTACCATATTACAAAACTTCACTTCAGTTACCATTTCAATTAATCATATTAGCCAACTCTTCAATTAAGCATAAAAACAGCAAAGAGACTAACTGAATTTAGCTTTCAACAAACTCAGAATCGAAACTCTGAAATTATAGAACCAAATTCAATCACCCAAGAAAACCCCCAATTCAGCAACCCTAACCGTAAAAGCTAATCAAGCCCAACACAACAAAACTCAATTCCCAATTTCCTAACCCGCAATCAATAACTTGAATCAGAATAGAACAACAAAAACCCCAACCAAAACGAAAAAACATAGAAATCTGGGAAACAATACCTTCGATACGAAGCGCTCTTCTCTCCACCGATCTGGATCTCGCAAACTCCAGTCTCGTATAAAACTACTTCGACTTCTTCTTCTACTGAATCAGAGGGATCGAACTCGATGATGATGAGATTATGAGAACAAACTCTGGACTCTGGTAAATGATTTCTATTGTGAAACACCACCACCGTCAGACTAAAACAGAAACCATCGCGTAAGAAGGGTGTAGAAGAATGGCAAACTTGTAATTGACGAAGACAGCAAGGGCAAAAGAGCCACTTCATTTTGCACAGTGATGAACAGTTAACCGGGCTTTAGATATATGTATAATATGGATTTTGGTAATATTGGTCAACCGGGGAAGAAGTTTGGTAAGTTCTGGTTTTTGAGGGAGACTCTTAACTTAGTTGTTGTGTTCAAGTAAATTCAGAATATGTGTCTGACCCAAACTCAAGGTTACTTGCTCTAGTTGAAATAATGTTTATATTAGAGAATTTTAGGAGATATCCAATCAATGTATGATTATGTTAACATGTACAACTTTATCTCTTTGCTTGTAATCCTATATATAAAGAGGCCCATATTATCAATGAAAGTACGACTCAATTCTCTCCCAATTCAGTTTTCCTTAAACACGTTATCAACACGAGACCACGAGACCTAACCCTAGCTTTAGAAACCAAAACCCCAGAAATTGATCAAGCTCTACCGGATTAGCCTTGCTTGTGCTACTATTGCCCCTCAGCCCCCGCTTTGCAACTCAACGCTAACCCTACCAGGTTAGCCTCGCTGCCCTTGCAGTGCCCACATGCCCTGCTTGCCTTCTGCCCTCTCACGCGCTCTCCTGCCTTCGCGATCGAGACTCACCAGCTACACTACAACCCTGCGACCCCAGTGTCATCGCAACTCGCCAGCGACCCAGCTACCTTGCGACCCTGCGAACTCATGACCTCGATATCCCGCGAGCCCTTGACCTCACGACCACGCTAATTTGTGATTCTGCTACCCCAAGACTTCGAGATTCCGCGACCCCCGCGACTCTGCGACCACATTGCAATCCTACAAGTTTGCTTGCTTGCACTAGGACTGAAGCTCGTCTCCAATCCTACTATAAGGACCAAATACGTTCCGCAATCCTAAGAGGTATGTTCTACTATAAGTTCCCGATTTTGAGTTTTTCCTCTTTTTCTCGGGGACTTGCAACCTCCCTTCTTCTCTCCCTCCCTTTCTTCTTCATAGGGGAGACCAATAGCCGAACTGTGGGGGTTCGTGCACACTCCAAGCTCAGAGTTTGTAGAGAATTTATGATCGACCACTTACGTCAGTGTTTCGATCTAATCCAATACCTCTTGGAATTGAATTTCTTGGAAGCGATTACGCTCAGAAATTCCTAATTTCTTGGGAGCAACTACGCTTAGAAATATTATATGTTTTCATAGTAGCCTTTTACTCTCTGAAACTAACTCTAATTTCATGTTCTTTTTCAGGATGAGTAACCTAAACAAATTGAACTTTGCTCTATTGGGAACAACTGGCTCTGGATATCACAAGTGGGTTCGTGATGTCCGCCAGCATTTTAAGGCCGATGGAATCCTAGATACAATTCTCGAGCCTAGCCAGGACGTGCTAACTGTTGAGCAAGCTCAAGCTTCGGAAGCAAATAGAGCAGCCTTAGAGGCAAATAAGGCTAAAGCCATCATCCTAATGACTCGTCATATGGATGATTCGCTCCAGTACGAGTGTATGAAGGAAAAAGACCCCAGAAGGCTGTGGGTCTCA
The DNA here is from genome assembly GCA_002564525.1 of Rosa multiflora. Taxonomy (NCBI): domain Eukaryota; kingdom Viridiplantae; phylum Streptophyta; class Magnoliopsida; order Rosales; family Rosaceae; genus Rosa; species Rosa multiflora. The sequence goes on from BDJD01002502.1 coordinate 65,661, forward strand.
CTCGAAGATAGATTTGGCAACGTCCGTGACTCCCTGCTTCCTGACCTAAAAGTGAGATGACATAACCTTTGCTTATGTGATTTCAATTCAGTTCTTGACTACAACTCGGAAGTACTTTGCATTAAATCCTTAATGAAAATTTATGGTAAAGAGATCACATATGCGATGTTGATTGAGAAGTCTCTCTCTACCTTCCCCGTCTTTGCATTGATGGTTGCTAAGAACTATCAAATCTATGTTGTTGCAGCACAGATCACAAGGTTGCATGAGCTTATTGGAGCTATGAATGTTGTTGAAAAGCATGACAACATCCTTGTGAAGAACTATAATTCGAGATCCGTGGAAATAGAGCATATTCCGGAATCCAATTATAGTCGCGCCCCTAAGAGAAGGCGCCAAGAATGAAACCCTAATCTTAGGGATACTTCTGGACATTCTGGTCCATATAATTTCTCTACTTGGGAAGGTAACCGCCAAAATAGGCGAACACGTAACCGAAAAGGTAAACGTGGAAAGAGATAGGGAGGCAACGCCTCTGGCCATGTTGGTGACGCCACCAACACTAAGAGCCATCTAAATGACGCTTTCAAAGCTCCTCAATCAATGGAGTTTGAGCAAAGAGATGTATGTTCTCGATGTGGAGTGCCTGATCATTGGGCACACTTTTGTAGAGCTCGTGAAGAAATCGTTACCGCCTACAAAGTATATTGTGAAGCAAGAGAAGCTTACTATATGGAACAAGCAGATCAAGAAGATGATCTAGAGTGGTTGAAGACTACAAATATGGCTGAGATCAATATATCGTCAATTCTGTTTAAGTCTTTATTTTTCCAAGAGATTTAACAGGCAATTGCCATATATTTTTGTAGTAAATGCCAATGGTTTAGTTTTTCTTCAAAGCAGGCTCACTTAAAGTAAGTGTGATGTCTAGGAAGGTTCTGAGATTAATGGTACTTAAGCGAGCCTTGCTCCACTGACATCTCTCTACTCACCTGGTCACATTTATTTTGGAATTACCAAAAGAAGTTAGATGACTACCATTGTTTTGCATTAGCTATCATTTTGGATTAGATTTTGTTTAGTCAAAGAGACAATGATGTAACTCCATTGGCATATGAATAAAATTTCGAGTTCTTTATGACTCCATTTTGATTCTGAGCATATGACTTTTTTGAATACGATTGCTGGGCCATCAGTATTAATTCAAGGACATAGTATAGCCCAAGTTCCACTTGCCAAATGACACCTTAATTACTATCACAGAAACTCTCTACGCTCTTAGGGCCAATCGCACCTATGAATAGCCAACAGATTCCATATGAAAACGCATGTAGAGAATGGAAATGAGTTCCTTTGCAATATCTCTAATGATTGCGAACAAATGAGCATCTTAGAGAAGTTTATGTGTCCCTCTAGTAGATTCTATGTCACTATTCCAGCTATTAATTCAATAAAGTTATGAGAGAAGATCTCTTAGATTTAGACACATATTGGCTTTGCCACGACTGGATAGATCATCCTAGTCATGATATGATGATCCATCTACTAAAGACTTCACATAGACATCATTTCTTTCGAGCGAAACAAAGCGTGAATCGAAAGTTGATTTCTGGACTAAGTGTGACCGACGCAGTTGCCTAGGGCATTGCCTCCATCCACCACCAGCCTAGGGCTGGCATAGTCCCGATCCATGACGTCATGGATGGCGTCCATCATGGTGATGGCTCCCTAGGTGATGGTGCAATCACCAACTTGCTTCAAATAGCGTTTCAAACGCTCAGGCCCAACCAAAATTCTCATTGGTTGCTTCTAAAGCCTCTCGCTCATTTTACAAAGCCCGTTCCTTAAGAAAATTAGGACTGAGACCGTCCTATGCAAATGATATGAAAATACTCATTATGTTCTTACATAGAATCCATGGGACTGATTCAACCAACTTGCGGACGTTTAAATATCTCATGATATTGGTTGATACGCAAACACGCTGGTCATGTGTTTTGCCATTGTCCACTTGTAATGCTGCTTATGCTACACTTCTAGCAAATATCATATGACAACGGGCTCACTCCCCTGATCATCCTATTCCGTCAATTGGACTTGACGTTGCTAGCGAGTTTACATCGAAGACTTTCGATGGTTATTGCATTGGGACTGATGTTGGACATCACATTCCAATGAACACACCCAAATGTTCTCGCGGAAATGTCTACGATGGTAGTCTGAACATAGGTAATGCGCACCAATCTCCTTATATCTGCTTGGAGTGATGCAATAGCGCATGCAGCTATATTAATTCATCTACAACCCACCGCCACTCAATCTACCTCTGCATTACAGCTAGTGACTGGGTACAAGTATCGTACTTACGCATCTTTGAGTGTGCCATTTATGTGCCAATTGCACCGCCACAACGCTCTATGATGGGTCCGTATAGACGAATGGGAACTACGTTGGATTTGAGACTCCAACAATCGTCCTGCACTTAATGCCCTTGCAAGGCGATCTCCATACCGCTAAATTTGCGGATTGTCACTTTGATGAGACAATATTCCGGTCGTTAGGGGGAGATAAGAACACGGATGTTCAGCAGGAACGACATGAATTGTCGTGGCCTGTCCCCACTATGTCTCATCTCAATCCCTACTAAAGTGACGAGATCACACATCTGCTGCAAATATGCCTACAAGGAAGTACGTCCCTATAAGAGGACGTAGCTAGTGCCACCCTACAAGGAGGTAGGCAGGGGGCCAACACCAAAGAGAGTGGCAATTTGGTGTTACAGGCCATGGCCCCAGCTAGGAACCATCATAATTGATAATGTAGTCACACACTTCGTTGGACATGAGTTTGTTGAGTCCGATGATATCGAACCACACTCCGTTGATGAATGAATGCCAACGTAGAGAGATTTGACCTAAATGGAAAGATGCGATCCAGGTTAAATTGGATTCTCTAACGAAAAGGAAGGTTTTCGAGCCAGTGATGCCAACACCTCCTAACATAAAACCTATTGACTAATGGATTTTTGTTAGAAAGCGTGATAAGAAAAAGAGATGGCAATCTCGCCTTATGGCGCAAGGCTTCTCACAAAAAGCCCTAGAATCGACTACGATGAGACATATTCTCTCGTAATGGATGTCATTGCACTCCACTACCTTGTCAGTTTGGTAGTTTCCGAATAACTGAACATGCAACTTACAAATGTGGTCACTATGTAGCTATATGGGGATCTAGATACAGAATATACATGAAGGTTCATGGGGAACTTCATTTACCCAAGTCAAGTGGCTCTAGACCACGGAGTGCGTTTACAATAAGGTTGGAACGCTCACTAAAGTGACTACTTGATTGGGAAGGGATTTGCCTACGCGTTTCCATAACAAGTTTCAGATTCTATTGCGGTTCATTAGAAGCTCTTAAAGAGTTAAGGGAAACCGTTGAACACTTGAAATCCGATTATGTCTCGGTTTGGAACTTGAGCATCTTGTCGATAGATGCTTAGGCATTTTGACAAGGTCAAGCCTTCAAGCACCCCCATGATCGTCCATTGTCTTGATCTTGAAAAGGATCCTCTTCGTCGAAAGGATGATGACGACGAAGATGTGCTAGAGGCAGAAGTGCCTTACTTAGTACAATAGGCGCATTGTTGTACTTATCCCAATGCATAAGACCGGACATCTCATATGTTGTGAACTTGTTACCTAGATATAGCTCTGCGCCAACGCGACGCCATTGGATTGGTGTAAAAGATATCTTTCGATATTTGAGATGTACGATTGATATGGGCTTGTTCTATCCCTTCTCTCTGACCCATACAAAGGTCATTCTCAAACTGGTTAATTGTTCACCATGAGTAAAGACCGTGATATCTTGGAGGTCTACAGAACAGACCCTAGTCGCTATATCTTCGAACAATGCAGAGATTATTGCTCTTCACAAAGTGGTTCGTGAATGTATATGGATTGGATCCATAATTACGCATGTTTGAAACAATTGTGGTTTGAAGTCTACCACAGATGAGCCTACGAGCATATAGGATAATGCTGCTTGTTTTGAAGCAAGGCTACATCAAAAGTGACCACACCAAGTATAATCAACAACAACAAACTCTCCTCAAGATCAAAGTGAACTAGGTTCAATCTGAGGACAGTGCGGCAAGCTTGCTCACTAAGTCATTGCCTAAATTCCACTTTCGAGAAATTTTTTGGTAGCATCGTTTGCGGAAGTTATCCGAACTCCAATGACCGTAGTCGTCAGGGGGAGATGCAGACATCAGGGGGAGGTGTCAACATATATGGTCTCGAAACGTGAAGGGTGTGTTGTGCTCTTATTTTTATCCCACTGGGTTTTTGTTACTCGGCAAAGTTTTTAATGAGGCAACGAGAGGAGCATCACGTTTGGGCGATACAAGGGGGAGTGTTCAAGTAAATCCAGAATATGTGTCTCGCCCAAACTCGAGGTTACTTGCTCTAGTTGAAATAAGGTTTATATTAGAGATATTATCGGACAATCTTAGGAGATATCCAATCAATGTACGATTATGTTTCCATGTACAACTTTATTTCTATGCTTGTAATCCTCTATATCAAGAGGTCCCTATTATCAATGAAAGTACGACTCAATTCTCTCCCAATTTAGTTTTCCTTAAACAGTTTGGTTGTTTTTGTTTGTTATTTTCTTTTTGGAAAGTGATTTAATATTTGAAAATCAGAGTATTGATTTTGTTTGATTTCGGAGGGTGGAAAACCTAACTAAATTCCATGTAGGGATTTGATATTTGATTACAGGTTGTAAAATTGTGTCAAGAATTTCACGTTGATGCCATAAATATTAGTTACTCCAAATTTTAATTATGAAAATCCCTTGTTTTTGTTGCTCGGTACCATTTGATCTAGTGGCATAAATCTCTGCGTGAGTTTGATTCACGGAAGACTAATTGTTGTAGTTTTGAGTTATTGATATAATAAAATAAAAAAAACTTTCCTTACTTTTAATTTCAGAGTCTAATAAACAAATTTCAGAGTCCAATAAACACACTTTTTATTTTAATTTTTATTTTAAAGAGGGCCTGTGCGGTTGCCCTCAAGTCTTGATTAATGAAACTATAGTATACCAGGGGGGACATAGAGCCTGAACCCCAGATTACAATAAGTAATGTATCCTAACATGCACTAGTTAGCAAAGAATGCTCGACTCACAACTCTATTTGCTTTGACAAAATGGTGACATAGCGGAAAATGAGAAGCATCATAACAAATAGTGCAGCTTTCCTATTAGTTACCACACGGAATCTAATCCGGTGACACTTTGTTTTATCCTGCCACTAGGAGATTGCTTCCATTTAAAAACAGATAGACGTCTCACTATGGCAGACAAGGCACATTGATTGTGCATACCAGGACGAAGCCCACTATCGCCTATCGTACTTTGATGGGGACTTGTTGGAAACAACAAAAAACTAACACGAATGAAAAAAGAAGGTAGAGAAAAATAACAACACAAGCCTACTTGGGACCCAAATGCAATGTCCTGGCCCAACAGGCCCAGATAGTGAAGGGTCTATGCCCTCCCTTAGCCTAACGTCACACCTACATCATCCCCACCGTATCATCACCACACCCGCCGCACCACCTTCGATGTGGATTATGAGACCTAGAATATTCTATCCTATTACAACTAGAACAAGTCAACTTGTTTGGGTCAGGCACACATAATTAGGGTTTCCTACAACCAACTCATAGGTAAAATAGAGGTTTTGTAACAAATTATTGCTTGTAGGGTGTGTATAGCCTCACCCTTAAAAGTTTTGCATCTGAATCGTATTAATTGACTTAATTCTATTGTTCTGATTTGGTAGCATTGTATCATTTTCAATTTTTGATTCATGCAATTTTGGTGTGTTGGTGTTTATTGTATTGATGGCGGTCAAGTATTTAGTATGTTGATGGTGTTAGTTGCAGATTTAAGCATATTAGGTTCTCTTGAATTGAACTGAATTGGAGATTTATAGCTTTATGAACTTATTTTATGTTAGGTGTGAGGTTGTTGTTTATTTTGTCGAATTTATTATTAACTTTCATAAATTTACTCTTTGCCTCCAAACTTTCATAAGATACAGAATTTTGATATTTGATAACTTGGATTTTATATCTTAAATATAATGTCTTACATGAAAGTACTTTGTCCAAAGTTGAAATTATTTAGGGAAAAAGAAAATACGATAACAAAGCTTATATGTTAATCCACCTATAAATGTTGCTAAAGATGATCTATTTCCTCTATATGGTTTCTATTTGCATTGTGCTATATATGTGATACAATGTTGATATAATGGTGATATTGTGGTAATATAATGGACATACAATAGTAATATTGTGGCGATATAACAATGGTATGACAGTGAAACAGAGGTGATACAATAGTAATACAGATGTGAATCATGTGATATAGTATTGATACAACCTGACGTGACGGGCTCATGCTTTGAGGGTGATATGGGACTAAATAAAGAGAAAATGTATTTTGGTCGTACACATTTAATACATCATTAATACATATGTGATACATCTTTGATACATATGTAATAAAGCTTTGATACACATTTGATACATCTTTAATACATGTGTGACACATCTTTGATACATGTATGATAAAGCTTTGATACAATATGACGTGGCGGCCCCAGGTCTCAAGAGTGATTTGGGGCAAAATTGAGTGAAAGTTTGTTTCTATGATACACCTTTGATACAGGTGTGATACAGCTTTGATATAACTTTGACAAATCTTTGATACCACTTTGACACAACACGACGTGGTGAACTCGAGTCTCAAGGGTGATTTGGTGCCAAATTGAGTAAAAATGTGTTTTTGTGACACATGTTTGATACAAGTGTGATACATTTTTAATACAACATGACGTGGCTCGAGTCCCAAGAGGGTTTTGACACAAAATTGAGTGACAATATTTTTATGATATATGTTTGATACAACATGACATGGTAGGATTGAGTCTCTAGGGTGATTTGGTGCAAAATTGAGTGAAATTTTTTTTTTTTGTGATACAGTTTTGATAAAACATGACGTGGTTGGCCTGAGTCCCGAGAGTGGTTTGAAACAAAATTAAACAAAAATATGTTTTTGTGATACACATTTGATATAGTTTTAATAAATAGTATGAAGTGCCAAGCCTGAGTCTCTAGGGAGATTTGAGGCAAGATTAAGTAAAAAATGTGTTTTTGGGATATACATTAATACAACATGACATGACAGGCTTAAATTTTGAGAGTAATTTTAGGCAAAAGTGAGTGAAAATGTGTTTTTGTTAAACATCTTTGATCTTTGATACAGTATGACATGACAGGCTCAAATTTCGAAGTAATTTTAGGCAAAAGTGAGTGAAAATGTGTTTTTGTTAAACATCTTTGATCTTTGATACAGTATGACATGACAGGCTCAAATTTCGAAGTAATTTTAGGCAAAAGTGAGTGAAAATGTGTTTTTGTTAAACATCTTTGATCTTTGATACAGTATGACATGACAGGCTCAAATTTCGAAGTAATTTTAGGCAAAAGTGAGTGGAAATGTATTTTTGTGATACATTTTTGATACAGCTTTGATACAAGTGTGATACAGTTTTAATACAATGTGACATGGCGGGTCTGGGCCTCGACTGTGACTTGGGACAAAATTTTGTGAAAATGTGTTTTATTGATACGCATGTGATACAATATGACATGGTTGGTACTTGTCCTAAGTAAGTAGATATGCTTTATAAGGAAGAAAGGTAGTTTAGGTAAGTAAAATTTTATATAAGGAATAAAGGGTTTAAAAAGAAATGAAAAAAAAGAGAGACTTAAGACGAAAATTTTTATTTAAAAATGTGTCTTAGAGGAACTACCCCTTAAAAACATAAAAATAATATTAAAGAAAATAAATTACAAATTATTTCTAAAAGAATAAATGTAACCCAGTATCATTTGGTCTAGTGGCAAAAAATTTTCCTTTGTAAGTGGGAGGTCGTGAGTGACTCAAAGAATACTAGTTGTAATTATGAGTTGTTGATAAGATAAAAAAAAAAGTAATATTACGGGACTCTTAGGATATAGTATCACCTTCTTCCGGCCATATCTCCTCTGTCTGACGACGGATTTTAACGCCACAAGTATTGTTGGAAAACTCTCTTCCTTGTCTTCAATTCTATGGTGGTTTGGTAGCTTAATTTGAACTGTTGAAGATGCAGCAAGGAGAAGAAGAGGGCTGCGTCGCTGTTTTCTCTGGTTTTTGGTTGGAACTTGAGTTTTCGGCCACCTATTGTGACGATATTTGTTAGGTCTTTGAGCTCTTGGATCATACAACCATCCCTCAAAGTCTCGTTGTCCAATTTGAAGTGTAGAGTACTAATCGAAGGATTGAAGATCAAGGGTTTCAATTTTTCCCACTTTGCTTTGAAGGTAAATTCCGGACTTTTGGCTTGAAATTGGACTTTGTTGTAGCTATGAAAGTTGTTTAGAATGTTGAGATGATGATGTTGGTGAAATTTGGTGACCGGAATTGGAGTTGGCCGGCAGCACATGGGGCCCACACGCCACTACTGTTGTTGGAGTGTATGGCCGGTTTTGAAGTCCTGTTTTTGGCTAGAAAATTTAATTGTGAGTTGTATAACATGTAGATATGATTTTTGGTGGAAATCGGAGAAGTTTAATATTGATTTTGAATTTCCGAAGTTTGATATTTTGATTATCGATTTACGAGAATCTCATCGTCGGATTTCTCTCGGCTCTGCCATAGAACCTTGAAATTAATGAATTGGTGTTAACGGTGAAGTTTGGGTTGAATATGCAAAAAAATGGAACGTTGTTTTACAAGGATTGATTTTGGAATCGTATTTATTTTGTGAACTGTTGTTTACGGTATATAATTGTGTACAGGGTGATGTACCGAGCTATTGCTCGACGAAGAAAACCGTATGCGTGGTCGCCTAAATAGTACCGTGAGTGGACATTTATTTTAAATTAATTGTGCATGCAGTATATTATTATTTTCCGATTGAGATTTAATTTATGATTTGAATTATTGATTTTTATGATTTTATGAGCTTTGATTTATTGAGATTTATTTATGAATTACGATATTAGTATTGAAATTCCTTTCCAAGGGCTTTTAGTAGATTTTCGAGCTATTTATTTATGAGTTATTGAGTTGAGAAGTGATTTTCGGGAAGTGATTGATTAAGAAATTATTATGAGAATTGTTGATTTCAAATATCGATCTATATGATAATATACGAGTACGAATGATTTATCAAGTATTTGAGCATAATTGTATTATTCAGATTTCTTTCTGAAAGCATTTATTGATTTATCGAGTATTTGATTTATGCTTTTGAGGATTTATTGAGATTTTGAGTTTTATGAGCTTTGAGTTATCGAGATGTTTTTGAGTTATGCTTTCGGTGATTTATTGAATTAATATCGGGTTCTTTTTTAAAGAAATTATTTTAAAGAGATTGATTCCAGTTTATTGAGGTGGTAAATAAGTTAGCGCATGCATGCATTACCTAGTTGGCAGTCCCCTCCAGGTATCAGTCTGGTCGGCAGTCCCCTCCAAACAATATTTTGGTCGGCAGTCCCTTCCAGAATATTCTGATCGGCAGTCCCCTCCATATGGCATGTGGTAGTTAGTCAGCAATCCCCTCCAGATGACATGAGGTAGTTAGTCAGCAGTCCCCTCTAACTATATATATGGTTAGTTGGTGGTCTCCTCTAACCATCACCTCCTCGTCCCGTCGGCAGTCCCCTCCACGTGGCATAAGATGATGACAGTTCCCTCTAGTCATCACCTCTTTTTGAGATGACTTTTGAAAGGTTTTACAATACGTGTTTGAGATTTTAGTAAAGAGAATGATTAAGAGTGTTTTTAAGATTTTATTGCATGCGAGGTTTTTGAGAGAATAAATTGGGAAAGCATTAAGTTTCACTTGTTAATTTGAAATCACTTATTTTTCCGTCCACTCACTCTAATGGTTTTTTAAATGCTTTTCCCCTGGGCCCTTCGGTTTCAAATGCCCAGTTTGTAGGCTAGATTAGCTTGAGGCCGCGCGTACAGGGAGTTGAGGCATGGTTGTCATAGCTTCCTTATTGTACAATGTATCAATCATTTATCTCTCTATTCCATCTTCTGGTATACCTTATGCATTAGATTGCTCTGATAACCCGTGTGATTAATATTCTTAAGTTGAGAATTGTTTGTCAAATGGGAGATGTTGTGATTTAGGGAGCAGGATGGCTTCAGAAGAATAAGGATGGATTGTTTAAAAGTGTATTGTCTTTTCACAGGTTTTTGGGTAGTCCATTTTTAGGGAAAGTTCCGCCAAAATTTTGATATAATTTCTTCTAAGATGGGCCCGTAGGGCCACTTTGGATTTTCAGGTCTTGTCATTCACAGTTTAGCGAATAATCCAAAATAATAAGTGAACCCCGATAATAAATGAACCTTGTGAGATTACTTACCTCTAAATCTAGCTGCGTCTTCTCTCACAACCGAGATAAAGTACAGAATACACTCCGTCAAACACTTAAGTAAAATAAGGTCTCAACTTAGCACATGATTTAAAACGAAAGTGGTTATGGTTCGAACCGAGCATTTGAACCCAAAACCGAAGATTTCATCAATTGAGACAAGCATTTCTCTGAGACCTCCCAAGGCCTTTGGAGCATTTATAGAATCAATTTTTCAAAATTATAAGATGATCCAACGGTTGGATCCTCACGGATCGCAAACCGAAATTACGTAAATCTACCATGTTTCAATTTATCACAACATGACCCCATGATATATCGACAACCTCGTATCGACAATCATGTGAAAACCATAAAAAACAAAACCCAAAAAATTGGCTTGACGAGCCGCTGACAGTGGCTGAGCGTGGGTTTCACGTGCCGTCGGCAACCCCTAAATTGAGTCATGAGACCTATGCCAAAATGTTTATCTCAACATGTACAACAACTTTCACAACTACATTGAAGTTCAGAAATGAAATGATTCGCCGAAATTTACCTCGAAAGCTCAAGAAATCGGAGAAAACCCGATTTGAATTTTTTAATCTATTCTTCCTCCTCGTTGTGAATTGATTCAAGCCACTTGGAGAGAATGATCAGCATCTCCTGGGCTTCAAGAAATTACTGGTGGCGCAGCCTGAGGTGGCCAGAGGAAGGAGAAATCATGGCAGACCGAAATCGCGCTGCCACCGTGCTGCATCTTCCTGGCGGCGATTCGCCGTGCGCACCACCACAAGTTGAAGGAGAAGAGAATGACGGTTTGAATGGCACTGGTGGAGGCCGGACGGGGAAGATACGGCCAGAAAAGGGAAGGGATTGTTTGTAGAGAGAGAAAAATCAGATCGGGGGTTTCCGAAAATGGAAACTAAGGTTTTTTTTTTCCCGAATTTTTTCTATTTATCCAATAATGGAAACTTTTTCCGGTAGCCATAACTTCTTCATACGAACTCCGATTTTTGCGTTCCACAAATCCACAAACTCGTATTGGCTCGCCCTAAGACTTTCGTGAAGGAAGTTTTCGGAGAAACTCAACAAATAAAAAGTCAACCCCTTGACTCCTCAAAAATAAAACGTTTCAAGTAATTATTTGTCCAAAATATTTTCGCTCCACCGTCAAACCACGAAATCCTACTTACGAACACTTTATTAATTTCCGGAAATTTCAAGAAATTAATAAGGAATTTTCAAAGTATTACATAGGAAATACATACACACTGGTGTGCTATCCGTGACTTTTGGCCAACAAAACACACTATGGAGAATACTATTGGTTCATCCGTGACTGCATCATATCTTATAACTGACTGCATCATATCTTATAACATTTGGATACACTTATTCATATCTTTTGCACGCAGTAGATAAAGATTTATCATAGTGTGTTATAGTTGTTATGCTCGTATTGCAAATAGTTTACTTTTAAAATAAAAAAACACAAAAAAATTACATATATATATATATATATCAGATTATGAACATAATCTCTCAACCACTATTACAACAAGATCAGATGTTTTCAATAAAGCCTCACTAGGGTAATGATATTTGTCATCATCTAGATGCTTCTACTAGTCTGACATGATTTACTTGCCATTTGTCATAACTTGGAACTATGTATAATAGGGTACACTTCACACATACAAGAAGTATACTATATGTCTAAAATGTACATAGCAGTCTAATAATATTGAAATCAACATTACTTTCAAAAAGTTGAATATCAATACTTTTATCTTCTTCTTTTTTTTTGAATAAATGGCTGGTGCGGCTGCCCTCAAGCCTTGATTAATGAAACTGTCGAATACAGGGGGGGACATTGAGCCTAAACCCCTGATTACAATAAGCATCTAGAGTATTTTCTGAAATAATATCAGAAATCTCTACAGGAGACTTGTATTCTAACAAGCACCAACTAGCAAAGAGTGCACAATTAGCTACTCTATTTGCTTTAACATAGCAGTGACACAGCGGAAAGATAACTCGACATGTAACACGATTACAACATAGCATAATTGCTAGCTTTAGCACAGCTTTCCTACTATGATGCCGCCGAAAAATATATCCGACAACACTTAGTATCACCCTGCCACTAGGCGGCAGCGCCTATTTGACGAAACAAATAACTCACCGCCGACCTAGAGCAAACAAGGCACGTAGAGTGCATACACAGGCACATGGCCCAATTAGACCTACACAATATATGTAGGATTTTATTGGTCGCATAAAGCGCATCCAACTTAAAGAAAATAAAAGTAAAAATACTTCAGAAAATAAAATAACTTGGGCAGGACCCAAAAATTGGATCCAAACCCTAACATAGATCCATGAAGCAAGGGTTTTCCAGCCACAGTTTAGGGCCCAACCCAATTTTGATCCAGTACGCGCCTTGGGTCTCCGCCCCTGAAACCTGGTCGCCGCTGCCTGAGACGGAGCACGCCCACCTGCATCAGACCCTCCCCTGCGTCCGGTCACCACCTGTGTCAGACCTCTGGCGAAGTCGGAGTATCCTCCGAATCGGATTGAGACTTGCAACAAATCGTCCCCGGCCACTGCATCTCCAACCCAGTTGTCCGAAGACGCTGTTCGCATCCACCATCCTCGAGCAACCCAACTGCCGAGCGTCACCCAGGATCCAGCCTCCCCTTTGACCCGCCACATCGTCCTACCAGAGCTATACATAACCCACACCGCGACCGCAACAATCCCTGCCACCGGACACCTAAAGCTTCGATCTGAAGCAAAAAAGCCCCGATCAAAGGAAATTTGATCACTTAGGAATAGATCTCATCTGACGACAGCGTCCAGAGAAGCGTCGTCGGACGGAGGTAGAGATCCCTTGCGAAAACCCTAGGCTGGCCGTCCAGAGAGAGCGAAGGTGTCGGCTTACTACTTTACTACTTTTATCTCTTTATACTGCAGAAATTATTTGGTTCTACATTACCATCTAATTAGGAAAGTCATACAGTTTTCTCCAACATCTTAATAAATTTTTGAAGGAGCTTTCTTTAATTTCTTTGTCTAACTTCTCTGTTTTTTTTTTTAGAAGATGAAAATTCTATTAATAACCAATCAGATTACAATGCATTGGATCCATAGTTATGGGACCGTCAACATAAGTGACTTCCATGAGCCAAAGAGACCCAACCCCTAACCAAATTTTACTCCCATACCTGCGAGCTACAATGAGTACCAACCAAACCTGTATCGATACAACCCAACCACCAACATTACGATGAACTATTTTCACCTGTTCGGACACCGCGTCTCAAAACAGCCAGATCACGTGTAAGAGTGATTCACCATCACATTGATAACTAGACAGTACCGACAAAAAACCAGACCAACAAACAGCAGACCGACCATGACACCAAAACAATGGTATCAACACTACACAGAAACACCCAATCCCAAACTCTCGCTCACAAGAGGAGGGACTTATTTTCACCAAGACAACAACTAAAAACAACCAAAGAAAACCTAAGCAACCAGAAAGCAAAAACCACCAGAGAGACCCAAGAACAAAGGCCCGGCACAAACACCACCTCCCACAGCCAAAACAAGCACAGCAGGCAACCATTCCCGTCGCCAGTGAGCCCCGTCGCCACCACGCTGCCAACCATTCCCGCTTCACCGCCTTGTCACGTCGTAGCCAGCCCCTACACCAGGCAGATTGCCACAAAACGATCCCAGACCAAAGCTGAGGCCCCTGCAACAATACGCTATTGCAATGAATCCTTTGGCCGCTTCACCGCCTTGTCACGTCGTAGCCAGCCCCTACACCAGGCAGATTGCCACAAAACGATCCCAGACCAAAGCTGAGGCAGACACCATTCGAGATCTCCACAGCCTCGATCCGATCTGAATTGCCACAGCCACAACCCAAGCAGGATCCATGACGCTAGAAACCACCACTGGAAAGCTGAAGTCCGTCGCTGCTGCACCATTGCCTCCGCCCCAGATCTAAGAAAGACAGATCGAGTTCGATCCGTGCTGCTAGAAACCGGTGAAAAATCCACCCTCCCTGGACCACACCGTCACCCTGAAAACCCACTCCATCTCCGCATCATCAATCCTTTCCCGGGCCGGAACGTAGAGGCGAGACCGCCGGTCGTGTTCGGCCGGGAGAGAACACACACCGTCGGATTTTTCTCTTTTACCTGGGCGCGTGAGGCGCGTTCTCCTCTATCTCAGTTTCTGTGCGGTTTAAGGTGTATATCCTTTGTCTAGCTTCTCCAACATCTTATCATTGTTATTCTGAGACTATATACACTCCATGAATGAAGAAAACATGAAATGCATGTCATGAGAAAATAACTTCCATTTTAATAAATGTAATATTCCATTGAAGATTCTTGAAATTCATGATTGACAAGTGGCACGTACTCATAAAGTCCTAATGTTTAGTCATATAATGTCTAGTCTTCAACCTTCCGATATTGCTATGTCCAGAGTCAGTTTACAGATATGGGTCTAGTGAGTCATGTTATTGCAACCTAACAAACCAATTTCATAGTGCCAATAATGCATGCAAATGGTAGAATGGTGCCACGGCCTCCAAGTTTGTTTCTTTGTTTTGTCTTCTCATTCGTTTACGAAACTTCTTTGTTTGTTCATTTACAATACTAATGAACAAAAAAATAGAGGGTGCAAGGTCATACTCAATTAAGGTTGTCGAAAGAGAACACTACAAACAAACAAAAAAATCATAGCAATATTTCTAATCACATGCAGACATGCTCTACTAGCTCAAAATCAGTCGTAAGTCCGCGAAAATTATTGTCATAAACTTCAAAACTGAGGATTAGCAAAATCAAAAGGTGTTAGACCCTAATTTTCATAAACCAGGAAAGCACTAACCAAAAAAAACTCCGAACAGTTAATTTAGTCTGAGTCTAACCCCAAAACTCAAAAAAGTATGTTCATCAATCTTCACCTCCAACGATACAAACACAGAAGAGCCTATTTTTTTTTTTATTATCACCATTAACTAGTGGGATTTCATCAATAACTTCTGCAATTTGTGTCTGTATGTTATCTTTCTCCTCTCCAAACTTCTTGGCATGCAAGGAGGTAATGAAACCGATTCCAACCCCGGGTGAACACAAAGCTTTGGCTGCTCTTCCAGTAACAGTACCCGAACTTCTATGGCCTCATGTTTTCATCGTAAAATGCCAGCTGCACATCAGGCGCCGGGTTGTCATCCAACCCTCCGTGCCGGGTTGTCATCAATACGAGGGAAGTATTTAGTTGCGTAATTTTTGGGAATGACGAGTCTGTTCAGCTTACCAACATCGCTTGGCGTCAGCTCTTTTTGAAAGAGTTGTCTGTGAACGATATCTCTTTTGCTTTGTTGGCCGAGTTAGACTCGGCCATTCCTACTCTTTGCATACTTTCTGCTGCCTGGCGAGCCATGAGAAATTCTAAAAAATCTAGCCTGGTAAGACCGTCCTTGATCATGTTGAGAACGGCTTCTTGGCTATAGAGATTCTGAAAGTATGGCTCTTGATCATCAGTGACCTTGGTCCATGCAAAGTTCCTTTTGGCACTCTCCGTTGCGAAGCTTGATTGCAGCACTATCATAAGACATGGCTGTGTCGACCTCGAAATTGAATATTCCAAGCCAAACCCTATTGTGAATGGCATAGATCTGAGCACCCCAGTGGCCAATTTTTTGCAGCACAACTCCTTTGAATTTGGCATTGGTAGACAAATTGCTGCTCCCATGACTCAAGCGCTTACTCTCTTGAACCAAGAAACCAGTGATACTTGAAATAGAAGCTTCTGGTTGATATGTCCTCTTCCGCCTTGTTGTCGTGCCTGCGTTTGAGACCGTACTTGACAAATCCTCTTCCATTTCCAAAACCATTCTACATGAGTAATAATAAAAAGTTTGGACTTCACAAAAGTGAATAATGTAACAAATTAATAATAGAATAATTGTGAATGAGATACAAATCAGATTAAGACATAAGAGAAATTATGTGCAATTCAATTCTACTGCAATGATGGAGTACATATTGTCCCTAAAGCTCAATCAAGGCATTTAGCTGTGACCAACTACAAATATGGCCAAATACTCTCCTTGGTAAAGAAGGGCCATCAATGACAATATAATGAAGCAAAATCTGGAAAGTAATTCATTAACTGACCTGTATAAGGTAATATTTGTAGCCATGCAAATCTCAATAATGACAAAAGTAAGAATGAGTAGTTTGCATATTCAGCCAAGCTGTGATTCCTCGATATGTTAGGGTTTATGTTCCCTCTGATGAGCCTTCAAGGGTTTCTCTCATGCGAAATGCAATTTACGATTGTGATTGGCGGAAAATAAGGGTCAATCCTTCGTTATGTCGCTGCGAATCAAATCAGAAAAAAAATCATCATTAATACTTCAAAGAACTTTCCACTTTTTGCTTGGATTTCTAGAAATAAGCATAATCACAGCAAGGACTGTGGTGTGAATACTGTGCTATTTAACAGCCATATTAAACCAGCAAATTAATTAGACCTGCAAGTATGCATGGAATTGAAGGAGGAAGAAGAAGCCGATCCATAATAACCTTAAGTTAAGAAGGGTTAACCATTAATTGATAGTTCTTACCATTTTAAATTTTGAAAAGCAAATAACCTTTGAAGAGGTCTCACTACTCCCACTATATATCCACTTTGACCTGGTAATAATAAGGACCACTAAAATGGGGTACCTACTTAATGGGGTAATAATAACGACCACTAAAATGGGGTAATAATAAGAAAAACCTAATTAACTAGATTCCAATTTAAAAGAAAAACCTAGTGAGGGCTAGTTGAATGATTTCTTTTCCGTAGGAGGCGAGGTTTTTTCATTCTTGTATAGGCTTGCTTAACTGTGAGCAACCCAGTGATCTTTAAAGGTTTGCTTTAGCTTAGGTAGGTTACTCCGGATTTTCTTGCCGGATTTCTTATTAAGTTTTGGTAGACTTCAGCCTTTTTGCTGTTGATCTAATGAATTCAACTTCTATTTAAAAAAAAAAAAAAAAAAATAGGAATAGCCAGATACTTTATTAAAATGAAAATAAACAAATTACAAATAGTTCAAAAGAACTTCAGTAATGAAATTAGGGGGGACCAAATCTATCAAAGTAGTTAATGGGTACCTACTTGGAATCAATGGACGCACCAAATCTGTCAAACATTTACCGTTAAATATTCATAATTGATAAATCACAATTATGAATGTTTTAACGATTTTCAATTTAGATGAAAAATTGCATAAATGATCTACCCTTGAATATCTAAACATCAATGATTGATTGGCGGAAATGTACGTGATTAAAAAGTGGGTCTCAAAACAAAATCCTTAAAGAAAAACCTAATTAACTATATTCCAAGTAGTTAAGGTTTAAAAAAAAAGAAAAAAAAGAAAGAGGAATAGCCAGATACTTTATTAAAATGAAAATAAACAAATTACAAATAGTTCAAAAGAACTTCAGTAATGAAACTAGGGGGGATGGTCCCCCATGAACTACTACTCCCAGAATTTGAAGCAAACATAGCTAGATAATGAGCCATTGAGCCACCTCATTGGCTTGATGATAAGCATGGCGAAAAATAGAATTTGGAATCAAATTGAGTCCCTCTATAATGTCATCATACACATGACTCAAATGCCCCGTTTGGTTGACCGAAATGTTATAGTGAGAAAAGGAATTGTACTAATTTTCCATTCAAGGATGGTATGGAATTGATTTAGCATTTCCATTTGTGGTGTTTGGAAGGATTCAAGACCTGAGATTAGAAAATGGTTTGAGAGAATTGATTTGTTAATGATTTTCTAATAATACCCAATCGAATTAAATATGGAAGATTAAAAATGAATGAGTGGAGATAAGAATTATTAATTGACCAGATTTCATGAAGGGCTAAACAAGTAAATTTTCAATTCCATTGAGTGAAGGAACTGAAATACCACACCCTAGATGATATTTCTATTCCGCCTCTTTTATGGAATTGTACACCAGTTAGCTCATTTATTTTACTTTCCTTTATAGACTTATGACTTAACCAAACACAACAATTTAATGGAATGGGAAACTATTTCACATTCTAGATTTGATTTTCTGGCTAACAAATGGGGCCAAAGAAGACGTATGTGGAATGACAACCTACTTTGTAGTTGTGGCTAGAATCATGGAGGATACGCTTACTTACCTGGAATAGGAATAAAAATGAAGGGTGTGGGTCCCGGTATGAGAGTTCATGCATTTACTAACATATTAAGGTATTGGAGTGAGTGTAGGTCCAACCTCATTATCAGGAATCGATTCTTGAACAACCCTTAATTTCATAACCAAGGGAGGGTTTAGATCATTTAGGAATCATTTCCATATCAATTCCTTTCTTCTTCCATTCCCATCGTCTCTGATTCATGACTTTTTCCATACCAAGTAAGTAAATATGCTAGGAATCTGTCTCAAAAATTAAAAGAGACAAACCTTGTGCTTGCACAAAGCTTACAACTGCTCTACCTGCTAGAGCTTCCACATGTTCTGCTGATTAAAGTGAAAGCATTGATTGATACAAATCACCAACCCAATCACCTTAAGAATCCCGGACAATGAGGCCAATGTCTCCTAATCCATGTTAAGCTTCAGCCACCCTTATGGAGGAGGATGCCATTTGACACTCTTGCTTTGTTTTACAACTACTTTCTTTCTTTAAATTGAAAATCAGACAATCTTGCATTCAATCTAAATTGCACATCCCCTTCATGAGAATTAACACCATCCCAAACTCTATTATTTCTTTATTTCCAGGTACCCTACATAAAGAACAAAAACCTGCTCCACCATTCAGTAGAGAGGTGTCGACTACAATAGGTAACCCAATTACCAAACTAGAGTACCATACCTTCATTCGAAAAACACACTGCCCTAATTGCAGCATCCCATTCATAAAGCGTTTTAGTAAAGCCACATCAACAACATATATGTTCGATTGTTTCCACTTCAAGCATACAAAGGGAACAAAGAGTTTGGTCAATCTGTACCTATTTGGAAAGAAGCCTGTCCACAGCCGGTAGAATGTTTTGTCGTGCTTTCCAAACATGTAGCTTAGCAATACCTGGCATGAACGCTGCCCAAAGCTTTTTCCACAAGCCTGGGTTTTGAATACCCCCGCCCCTCATTTCGAACCTCCAAAGGCAGTCTACTTGCACTCTTCACATTAAAGTAACCTTTAGAATCACTGGTACAGATCCTTCTATCTTTTGTACACCTGTCACTCAGAATAATATTGAGGATCAACTTGGCATCCTCTTTTGAAAAAAGCTGCTACCCCATTTCAATATTTCACCAACCTAGAGCAGTAAGAAGGTCTGCCACCCTCAAAGATAGGTCAATGGGATTTGGTAAGTCCTGAAACCAATCGAAAAGGCAACACCATAGGTAACCATGAGTCCATCCACACCTTGAGTTGATCCCCTCCTCCAAACTGCCAACTCCAACCTTGCTCAATTAAAGATCTTGTCCCAATGATGCTCCTCCAAGAAAAGGATGGACAATAATGCTCTGGGGACTTAAGAAAACTACCTGAAGAAAAATATCTCACCTAATATATACGAGCAATTAAAGAGCTTGGATTTTGAATGATACACCATCCTTACTTAGCCAATATAGCTTGATTAAAAGCTTGTAAATCATGAAAGCCTGGTCCTCCTTCCTCCTTAGGCAAGTGTAGAAAATCCCAACTCTTCCAATGAATTTTTCTTTTATCATCTATACTGCCCAACCAAAACCTTGCACACATTTATTGTAAGTCATCACAAAAATATTTTGTTAGTTCAAAATAGCTAATAGCATAAGTTGGGAGTGATTTAACCACCACCCTAATAAGAATATCTTTCCCAGCTCCAGAAAGTGTACGTCCCTGCCACCCTTCTAGTTTCTTAGCCAGCCTCTCCTTTATATACTGAAAAGTTTCCGTCTTCACCCTTCCAACATAAATAGGTAACCTTAAATACTTTTCATGAGAATCAACAATCACAACGCCTAACAAATTCACCACTTGCAGTTGTTGCTCCTCGTTCATGTTTTTTCTAAAAGTAACTGAGCTTTTATCAAAGTTAGCTTTATGACCGGAAACAAGCTCATAAGTATTCAACACCTCTTTAACATGATGGCATGATTCCATATTAGCTTGCACATAAAACATAATATCATATGCAAAAAGGAGATGATTAAAATGTGTAGAAAAAGGACAAATAACATGTATCGGTAAATAATTAGCCTCCGCTTTCTTTTGCAATAAGGCCGAAAAACCATCTACACCCAACAAAAATAACTAAGGTGACTAAGGGTCACCTTGTCTCAAATCCTTGATTGGTATTACAAATCCCCTTGGCTTCCCTTGAAAAAGAAAAGAATATCTCACTATGGACACACACTACATAATAATCTGAATCCACTTAGAATCAAAACCAAGCATTTCCATAATTTTTTGTAAAAAGCTCCATTCCAATCGATCATAAGCTTTATTTAGTTCCAATTTTAGGGCCATTACACCCTCATCTCCACCCCTTTTATTATGTATGTAATAAGCAACCTCATTTGCAGCCAGAACATTATCAGTGATTAGTTGCCTCAGAATAAAAGCACTTTAACTAGCAGAAATAATGTTTGGCAAAAGCAATTTCAATCTATATTTAATCACTTTGGTACACAACTTTTAAAGCACATTACAAAGGGCAATAGGCCTCAAAATTGTCATTCTTTCAAGTGTTGGCATTTAGGAATTAAGCAGATCTGAGTGAAGTTAATTTGCTTCAACAAAGTACATGAATGGAGAAAACTCTGAACTGCCTCCATCACATCTTTATCAATGCTTTCCTAATAATGTTGATAGTATAGAGGTGGAAATCCATCTGGACCCGAAGATTTGGTTGGGAACATTTGAAAAAGAGCCTCATTAACTTCCTCTTCCGAGCACGGTTTACACAATTAGATGTTCATTTGGGGATTCACACTGGGATGAATTGCCTCCAAAGTTTCAGACATAGCCTCACTCTCACAACTACCTGCACAATACATCTTACTAAAATAATCGTTGACAACCCTATCCATTCTAGCATCATCCTCTCTCCAGAAACCCTCCTCGTCAAACAAGCCTTGAAGGAGTGTAATCTGTTTATGAAATGATGCTTTCCTGTGGAAGTATGCAGTGTTTCGATCACCATCCCGATGCCAACTCACCTTTTCCCTCCGAGCCTAATATGCTTCATCTTGAGAGAGCTATTGTTCTAACTGTACATGAAGGGTCTTACTCTCCTCATTCAAAACCTTCATACTTGGCAAACCTAAGATAACTTCCAATCTATCACAAACAGCTTGCATTTGCATTTTTCGGTCAGAAAACGTTCTTCTTTGCCACTTGTTCAGTGTTTTGCTGGTATTCTCTAGCTTTTTGCACCCTTAAACATCAGTTGCCCAATTTAATCTACACCTCATTTCTCTTTCACCACATTATCACATTCTAGGTGTTGGAGCCAGAAACTCTCAAACTTGAAATGGGGAAAACGTTGCCTCTGCACAATTGGAACTACACTCACTCTCAAAAGCACAGGAACATGGTTAGAGTGATTGGGAGCCAGATTAATTACATTCGAATGCCAAAACAGTCAAGCCAAGATTTCTTGCCAAGGGCACGGTCAAGCCAGACTTTTGTGTCTAGATTACTCAACTTATACAGACTGCTTGTGAAACCTAGGTCAATGAGCACATAATAATCTACAGCATCAAGAAAACCCTGCATCTGTGCTTCCGCTCTTTGTCTGCCACCAATTAAGCTTTTCTCTGACATGTAGTATCTCATTAATGTCTCCCATCACCACCCATGAAATCACATCTTGATCACATAGATCACACAACAACTGTTAGGTCCGGTGTTGGTCATGTTTCTTGGGGAAACTATATAGCTACTTGAATCTCCACAGCAGACCATTCTGCCTACCGCCTCTCGCAAAATCAATGAACCGCACACCAGAAAATCAGAACTAAACATTTAGGTCATTAGCCCAAAATAATCCCAAAACGCCACCTTGATCTTCGCTTAACACAATCTAAGAATGGGGAAACTTGAGCGCCTTATGCAGACACCAAAGTCTCTCTCATTCTGTGTCTTTGTTTCACAAATAAAAATAACTATA
Source organism: Rosa multiflora (assembly GCA_002564525.1). Lineage (NCBI taxonomy): Eukaryota > Viridiplantae > Streptophyta > Magnoliopsida > Rosales > Rosaceae > Rosa > Rosa multiflora. The sequence continues at coordinate 88,398 of BDJD01002502.1, forward strand.
GATGGTTTACACATAGTAATCAACCCCTTCAAGGCGTGCACTATGTTAGGATTGCAAATCCCTCTGCAGTTCCACTACAAGATCTCCATGGAAGGCGAAGAATTTGTAGGACTCAGAAACCCTAGAAGCTTCAGTTCCTAAAGCCTGGTAGACTAGAATGATCCATTAATCTCTAATTAGATTCCAAAAATTTGATCTACACTTGAAAATGTTTGAGTTTGGTTGTGCGATTAACTCTATTAAATTCAGCATTTGTTTTAAAATTTGAAGGAAAGTAGTTTAGGTTCTAAAATTCTTACAAAATTATCTCCTCAAACCTCTCATTGGTATACCCTTTTCATTTTTTTAGGAGTGATTGGTAAATTGACCTCCTCAATTTTCTTTTTCTGACAACAAATATTCCCTTTTACTCATTTTGTTTTCCTCTGTACACCTTCGCCTCTCTCGATCGATATCTTTCTCCACCGATTGGGCCATCAAACAATCCATTTGTAGTGAAGTATTATGGAAAAATTCTCCTTATCACCCCCTTTCCCCTCCACTAAATTAAGATCACTAAGAACAAAAATGACCACAGTCAAGAAGATCCACCTCTCTCGTTATCTATCTCTTCTTCTCTCCTTTCCTTTTTAAAATAGTACGTTAACAAAACACACTTTTGGCCAAGGATTGGCTTTGATATCATTCTGTCACAGCCTAGTCTGTATAAAAAGATATTATCTGCTTTGAGCCCCGCCCTGACGTACGGTTTTATTCTTGGGCTCCCACCAAAAAGGCATCTTACTATGGGGAGGTGAGTTTGCACAAATAAGGTGCATCACCTTATCTACCCCAAGCGATATGTGATCTCTCAATCCATCCTACTTAGGGGCCGGACACCCTCATCAACATATTTCCAGCCGGGGATTAGCTCTGATACCAATCTGTCATAACCTAGTCTACATAGCAAGATATTGTCCGTTTTGGGCCTCGGCCTCATGGTTTTGTTCTTGGGCTCCCACATAAAGCAACTATGCCACGCTCTGCTCAAAACCCTAGGGCTAGGTTTTGCTTGGGGATATCTTGTTTTCCCCTTCTCTTTACTCTTTTTAATACTTCCTTTTATCAATAATATAATGAATATTAGAGTTTTCTTTAATGAATATTAGAGTTCTCTTTTGCTTACCACTTCTAATTTCATTGAGAGGTTCTATTCATACCTCCAAAACTTGTATTTAGACCTCCTATCTTTTTTGAAATTTCAAAAATCCAATCTTACCCTTAAAAAAAAAAAACTAAAAACATGTATTCAAGCATCTACAATTGTCCCTCACTTGAACCACAACCTCTGTGGCATAATACCCAGAAAACAAGAATAAAATTTCATTAATTGGGGTTTAGCGTTACTCTTACGATAAAGCTTCTGACTTTATCGAATTGGAACCATGACAACATGAGAATAATCAATACATACATATATTGAAATTGTTTGTTTCCTTTGTTTCATCGTGTTGTCTCCTTCATCAACAAAGATTGCAATCATTTTTAGAATTAAATCTCAATCAAGGAGACCTTTGCTCAAAATTGTTAGTACACAAAAACTTGATATAGTTTAATACTTGACACACATGGGCATTGTACACCAATTTGAATTAAGAATGTAAATAACCCCTCAAAAATTAACACCTGGCATAAGTTAATTTCCATTATCCCAATATTGTAATACGACAACGACCATCCTTTTAAATCAATGACCATGGGCATTGGAGTTCAAATTTGAGGTAGCAATAGTAACAACAAATTTGAGAGGCAGTTGGAGATGAAAATCAATTAAGAAAGGGGTAGAATTGGAAGTTTGTGTGTAAATTTGGAGAGAGAGGTCCAAATGCTAAATAGGGAGGTCTAAATAGAACCACCCGTTTTCATTTTCTTACTTTTCTAGAGAGAAAATTGATCAATGAGAGCAAACTCCTTATGAACTACAAATTGAAGCAAAACAAAATAATTTGAAATAAAAAAAAATTGAGATTATAAAAGAATAAGAACATCAGTTCTTCTAAATAACAGATGTTAAATAATGGAAAATAAAGGAATTCCTTATGTAAAGCGATGTCATAGTAGGAAACAAAATTGGTCTTATAAATCAACCAATGTCTAGACTCATTTTATACATGGGAACCTTATAACAAATTGATGTCTAGAATCTTGTTTAACATCGGTTAAAAACCGATGTCTGTGATTTCATAATCTTTCTCTACACCTACTAAGACATCGGTCGGTTTTTTGTTTTACATCAACTAAAAACTGATGTCTGGAGACATTATTCTAGTAGTGAGTTATGCAAAATTTAATTCTATTCAATATGTAAGTGAAATTGGTGATAATTGTTCTTCACATTGTCTGTATGAGCTAAAGGCTAAGGGAACATATAATTACATAAATCTATTTTAATAAGCATTTAGTTGTACACATGTGCCATACAAGTATGTTTTCTTGCATTTTCATTAGGAAGAGCCTCTCTTTTCATTTTTTTTATATGGAAAAACCTTAACCAATCGAACAATTCGTTGGCATAGGCCACCCATAAAAAAATATACAAAATAGACTCACCTTCTGCCAGTGTTCTAAAACTCAGCCGCCTAGGCGCTGGGCGGCAGCAGACCGAGGCGAGTAACAACAAATCGGAAGCCTTAGGCGGATAGAATTTGGGCAGCCGCCTGGGCGCTCTGGGCGGCTAGGCTGTTTCCTCCCCTTTTTTTTTTTTTTCCCCCAAAACGTAAACTCAATATCAGAGAAACATAAAATCCATTTGACCCCAAAACTGGAAAAATAGACCGCAGCTTTTATTCGCTCTCCCCTCCAAGCCACCACGTCTCTGCTCCACACCTCCACTAGAGCTCCCCAAAGCCACCTAGCCAAAAACTGATGTCTGGTGACATTATTCTAGTAGTGAGTTATGCAAAATTTAATTATACTCAATATGTAAGTGAAATTGGTGATAATTGTTCTTCACATTGTCTGTATGAGCTAAAGGCTTAGGGAACTTATAATTACATAAATATATTTTAATAAGCATTTCGTTGTACACATGTGCCATACAAGTATGTTTTCTTGCATTTTCGTTAAGAAGAGCCTCTCTTTTCATTTTTTTTTATATGGAAAAACCTTAACCAATCGAACGATTCGTTGGCATAGGCCACCCATAAAAAAATATATAAAATGGACTCACCTTCTGCCAGTGTTCTAAAACTCGGCCGCCCAGCCGCTGGGCTGTAGCAGACCGAGGCGACTAACAGCAAATCGGAAGCCTTAGGTGGATAGAATTTGGGCGGCCGCCTGGGCGCTCTGGGCGTTTTGGGCGGCTAGGCGGTTTCCTCCCCTTTTTTTTTCCCCCAAAACGTAAACTCAACACCAGAGAAACATAAAACCCATTCGACCCCAAAACTAGAAAAATAGACCGCAGCTTTTATTCGCTCTCCCCTCTAAGCCACCACGTCTCTGCTCCACACCTCCACTAGAGCTCCCCAGAGCCACCGTAGCTCCCTCCCCCCCCCCCCCCTCCTCTCCCAGCCACCATAGCTCCACGTCTCCTCCGTGCCTTTATTCTTGGTAATGAATAAAGCATTCTGCCACTATGAAATGTATTATGTTACTGAAAAATAGACGAAGAGAGAAGGTGGAGATGGTGGCTCGGTGGGTACTGGTTTCGCAAAGGAGAGAGAAAGAGAAGGGCGTGGAAGTGAGAGAGAGAAGGGAGTGAAGTGAGTGGGGTGGTTACTGACAGAGAATATAATTGTGGCTGTTTTTAGTCGGTGGAGAGAACAAGGATAGGATGGGCACATGGGCAACAAGAAGCATAATTTTGTTGGACAATTCAACTTCAGTTCTACCTCCCTCTCTCTTACCTCTATTTAAGTAAATAAATAGTTAATTAAATAAATATTTAGTTTATTTTTCTTTTGAGGAAGATAAATATTTAGTTTATTACTCTTTAAGTCTAAATAAAAGTTATAAAAATTAAAAAAATACAAAACCGCCTAGGCGCCTGAGCGCTCCTCCCTAACCCACCGCTCGACTAGCGCCTAGCGATTTTTCAAACCTTGCCTTCTCCTGACGAATTATTTGTCGGTAAAATTCTCCCATAAAAATTATTAAAAAAAAAAAAAAAGGATGCAAGTTTACAAGCGAATTCTTGTTGTAATGTATAACGATGGCACTTGAGTAAGAAATAAAAAGAAGGCTTCTCAGAGCGACCTTGGTTTCGAAACCTAGGTTTCGACTGTTGGCGGCGTTTCTTCCTTTGGGTAAGGCGGTGATCGTGGACTGCGGTGACGTAGGGAGGGATCTCTGCGGTGATCGTGAGTGCAGCGAGGGATTTTTCTCAGACCGTGGTGGAAGGGTTCGGTCCAGGCAGTGAGTGAAGAGGTTGCCTTCGCGTTTATCGTCTGGGCTGCAGAGGAGGAGTAGGCCAGTGATCCAGCGGTGGCTGTTTGGTCTTGAGGTCACAAGGCTTTGAGTCAGGTTTAGCGCCAAAGATCGTCGCTTGGGCTACAGCAGTGGTTCTACTGGTGTAGGGGTGGTTTGGAGGAGGTTTAGTGGCTGTTTGCGGTTGCTCAGAGGTCGGTTTAGTCTGGGTGAGTGGAACCTGATGGGGTGGTGGAAAGGACAGCCACCGGAGGGCCGGTCTGAGGCAAAGACCGATGGGCAGCCAAGCGTTGAGGCAGCTGCTCTTTTTGCTAGGGTTTGAGCTTGGGTTTTCATACCTGGGCTCAACTTTAGGCTGATGGGCTCTATTTTATAGGCCAGTATGGAGGATGTTTTGCCATCCTCATTGATCACTTAGTGATGGGAGTGGCCCGGCCTAAGAGGTGGACATTCTTGGGCATGTTGGGCTGGCATATGGTCCATGACCAATCATTTTCGAATCAAGACTGCTACGGGAGTTGGTAATTATCTGAAATAAGATTGGCATTGTTTTCAAGCGGCTTATGGATAAGGAATTGCTCCCATTTGTTTGCTAGGAAGTGGCTCTCTGTTGGTACTTCAATTGCGTGCCTGACTAATGGGGATGCTAGTCAATGATTTTTCCCTAGAAGACACAGAGTTGTTCTTTGTTTATGAGTTCGCTTACAAAGCGGGCTCAAAATTGATTTGTAATGAGTTTACATTACTTAGATAGGAGCGTGGTCGTTACCCCACCATTTTTCTATCTTTAAGTATGTGTTAGACTTTGGCTTTTTGGCTGGTCATCTAGTGCAATGAACCTTTGTTTCAACAAAAAAAAAATTATATCGATGGCACCCCTTTCGATTGGAAGTCACAAAATTAATATATCATATTTGGTTGCATCATACAGTGAGTGGTAGTAATTTTTGGTAAGAGGTCACCGATATGCAAAAAATGCAAATACAATTACTACCCACCAAATTGTTGCATAATTGATGGTGGGAGTCTACCCAAATCTTCAGTTCCATAGAGTGGACAAGTAAGGTTTAGAATTTTGAAAAATTGTAAGAATCTTTAACGACATCTGATTTATGTGTCTGACCCAAACTCTGGTGACTTATTCAAGTTGTAATAGGGTTAGTCTTACAAATATCTTCAGAGATATCCTAATCATTATATGATTAGGTTTCCTTGCAAGACTTATATTCTCTGCTTGTAATCCTCTATATAAAGAGGCTCCTATTGTCAATAAAAGCACATATCATTCTCTCCCAATTTCTGATTTCTTAAAATACGTTATCAGCACGAAGCCCTAACCTGAAGCAAATAACAAACCCTAAAATAAAAGGCCAAAACCCTAAATTTGAATACAAAACCTTGAAACCTTTTCTGCCCCCGCCGCACACCTTGAAGACCTTGACCCCCAAGGGTCCAGAATCGGTGGCGGAATCCCAAGAACCAGCCTGAAAAGTATCGAACCGGCCCCCATAAGCAGAAGTCAGTCCTCCACCGGTTTGCCACCTTCCAGACCTTCTCTTGCCACCAAACTTTGTCAGCAGCATCATCTAGACCTGAGGATTCTAGAACCGGTCAAATCATTCCAAGAACAGGTCGAAAAATCACCTAACCGGCAGCCAAAGCCACTGAACCGACTCTGTTAGCCTTACTTGGATAGCATCGCCAACACACTCCTGTGCCTATCTCCGCGCGTGCCCTTGCACCCCTCGTTGACCCCTCGGTTAGCCTCGTCAACACACAAACACCTCACCTGCAGCCCCCTACGCACGCCCTCACCTCCAGACCTCTCGGTTAGCCTTGCCAGTGCATAAACACCTCGCTTGCGGCCCCCTTGTGCATGCCCTCACCAATAGATTGAGCCCTCCTTGACCGGTCTGATAGCCTTACAAGAGACAGCCCCCGCGCAGCAAGTAGCATCCCCCGCGCAGCCTCGCTGACCCCTCGTCTACCCCTTACCTCTGACCACTTGCAACTTTTTCTAGCAACCTCTGATGAATTTTCCAGCCAATTTTCCATTGACTTCAAAAAGAAGTATTTTTTATTAAATGTTCCCGCTTTCCATACTTTCAATTTCTTTTATTTTTCTCGGGGACTTGCAGCCTCCATTCTTCTACCCTCCACTTCTTTTGTGGGGAGACCTAAGCCGAACTGTGGGAGTTCATGCTATCTCCAAGCTTGGAGCTTGTATAGATCTCCAAACTTAGGGTTTGTTGAGAAGATACGATCGACCATATACACATCATTGTTTCGATCTAGTCCAATACCTCTTGCAATTGAATTTCTTGGGAGCGATTACGCTAAAAAATTCCTAATTTCTTGGGAGCGATTACGCTAAAAAATTCCTAATTTCTTGGGAGCGAATATACTCAGAAATTCCTAATTTCTTGATAGCGACTATGCTTAGAAATTTTTGTGGTTTTCGTGGTAGCCTTTTCACTCTGAAAACTAACCCTTTTTCTTGTTCCTTTTCAGGATGAGTAACATGAACAGACTGGACTTTGCTTCATTGGGAACAACTGGCTTTGGATATCACAAGTGGGTTCGTGATGTCCACCAACATCTCAAGGTCCAAGGAATCCTAGATACGATTCTTGAGCCTAGCCAGGGCATGTTCACTGTTGAGCAAGCTCAAGCTTTGGAAGCAAGTAGAGCAGCCTTGGAGGCAAATAAGGTGAAAGCAGTCTGTAAACACGGGAATCTGAAAACAAACAAGTTGCAGATACGTATACAAAAATAATAATTTTATTAATTTAAGTGCGGGTTACAATATTTGGTAATCCTCTGATTCTATCTCCGACGATGAATTTCACTCAAGGGCTTGACGCTTGATCTTTAGTGGGATGATGGTCATGAGAGTCGACACGTGACGAACGTTTTGACTTGAGGTTGGTGAGGAACCGGCTATTTGGCAGCTTGAGGGTTCTTCACACAAGCTTGGGAGGCTTCAGAAATTTTGAGAGTATTTCTTTCTCTTTTCTTGGCCGAAGTCCTTCTCTCGAGTTGAGAGGGGGTATTTATAGTGTCAGCGTCTCTCTTCATTTGGAATGCCTTAATGACACGTAATTAATTGTATTTTCCTTAATAACATAATAAAATCAATCAGCCCTAATTAACTTATTTAATCACGATTATTAAGGAATTATCCAATTAATTTGATGGCTGATTTTAATTGTATTTCATTAATAATATAACCAAATCAATCAGCTTTAATTAACTGATTTAATCACGACTATTAAGGAATTAGCCAATTAATTTGATGGCTGATTTTCATCTTGATTATCAATTTAAATAAATTGACATCTAATCAGTGGATGAAATTTAATACTTGATTTGACTTGGAATCAATTGATTTAATTTAATTGATCAGCCTTAATATCAGCTGATTAAGTCGGAACAAATTTATTTATTGCCGTCGGGCTTTTTGTATGCCGCCACATGTCATTCCCTGAGTTTGCTTGGTTCTGTTTACTCATAAACCACGTGCACATTTTGTGGGACCCACATGCCGACTAAATTTGTTCGGTCATAATTTCAAGTGTTTACCTAATTATTTAATGAATTTTATTTTTCATTAAATTTTTGGTGTCTACACCGTCATCCTAATGACTCGTCATATGGATAATTCTCTCTAGTACAAGTATATGAATGAAGAAGACCCTAGAAGACTGTGGGTCACACTCGAAGAACAATTTAGCAACGTCTGTGACTCTCTGCTTCCTAACTTAGAAGTGAGATGGCATAATCTCTGCTTCAGTGATTTCAAGACAGTTCTTGATTACAACTCGGAAGCACTTCGCATTAAATCCTTAATGGAATTATGTGGAAAAGATATCATAGATGCGATGTTGATTGAGATGACTCTCTCTACCTTCCCTGTCTCTGCTTTGATGGTTGCTAAGAACTAATGAATTGATGTTACTGCAAGACGGATCATAAGGTTTCATGAGCTCATTGGAGTCATGAATGTTGCTGAAAAGCATGACAACATCCTTGTGAAGAACTATAATTCGAGACCCATGGGAATAGAGACTATTCTGAAGTCCAATTATAGTCGCTCCCCAAAGGGAATGGGCTAAGAGCGAAACCCTAATCCTAGGGATACATCTGGACGTTATAGTCCATATAATTGCTCTACTGGGGAAGATAACCGCCAAAATAGGCGGACATGGAATCAAAGAGGCCAGTGTGGAAAGAGAGAGGTAGGCAACGCCTCTGGCCATGTTGGTAGCGTCACCAACACTAAGAGTCATCCTAATGACTCTTTCATAGCGCCTCAATCAAAGGAGTCTGAGCACAGAGATTTATGTTCTCAATATGGAGCATCCGGTCATTGGGCACACATTTGTAGAGCTCATGAGAGTATTTCCACTGCCTACAAAGCATATTGTGAAGCTATAGAAGCTCACTATGTGGAACAAGGTGATCTCGAACTAAGGGTTGTAAACTTCAAATCTGGTTAGGATCAATAGATAGCCGATTTTGAATAAGTCTTTATTTTTCCAAGAGATGTGATATGGCAATTGCCATGGTATTATTAGTGAATGCCATTGGTTAAGTTTTTATTCAACTAGGCTCATCCAAATGGAGTATGATGTCTAGGAAAGTTTTGAGATAAGTGGTACTTAAGCGTGTTTTGCTCCACCGACATCTCTTTACTTACCTGGTCATATTAATTTTGGAGTTACCGAAAGAAGTTAAACGACTACCTTTGTTTTGCATTAGCCAATTTCGGATTAGATTGATTTTCTTTTGGTCAAATAAACAATGTTGTATACCATTGGCTTATGAATAAAATTTCAAGTCCTTTTCATTATGACTCCATTTCAATTCTGAGTTTTTGAGGAATGAATCCTAGAGAACTTCAATGTCTTGCGGATAGTGCGACTACGCACATCATTCACAACCATAGGCAATTATTCTTAGAGATGTTGCCTATACATTCCTTCGTGACTATGATGGCTAGGCCATCAAGTTTAGTTCAAGGTCATGGAATGTCCCAAATTCCTCTTGCTAAATGGCACATTGATTACTGTTACATAAACTTTCTACACTCCTAGGGAAAATCAAACCCTATTGAGTTGTTCAAGCCAACGGATTCCATACGAAAATGAATGTAGAGAACAATAAAGAGTTCCTTTGCATTAGCTCTTATGACTGCGAATAAAGGCGCATCTTAGAGAAACTTATGTGTCTCTCTAGTGGTTTTTATGTCACCCCTATTCGAGCCATTAAATCCAATAGAGTTATGAGAGAATATCTCTTGGATTTAGATACATATTAGCTTTGTCACGACAGGATATGTCATCCTAGTCATGATATGATAATCCCTCTACTAAAGACTTCACACGGACATCTGTTCTTTCGAGCGACATGAAGCAAGAATCAAAAGTTGATTCCTGAACTAAGTGTGACCGCTGCAGCTGCCTCTATCTCCGCTGCTTTCCACCGCCAACCTAGGGCTTGGTAGTCCATATCCATGATGCCATGGATGTCATCCATCATGGTGGTGGCACCCCAGGTGATGTTGCAATCACCAACTTTGCTTCAAATAGCATTTCATACGCTTAGGCCCAACCAAAATCCTCATTGGTTGCAACTAAGGCCCATCGCTGGTTTTACAAAGCCCATTCCTTAAGAAAATTAGGACTAAGACCGTCCTACGTAAAGGATACAAAAATACTCATTTTGTTCTTACATAGAATCCGAGGGGATTCCTTGGATGAATTTAACCAACTTGCAGACGCTTAAATATTTCATGACGTTGATTAACATGAAAACACGCTGGTTACATATTGTGCCACTGTCTATTTATAATGCTGCTTATATTATACTCTTAGCACATATCATATGGTGACGAGCTCACTCATTGGATAATCTCATTTAGTCAATTGGACTTGACAATGCTAGAGAGTCTACATCGAAGACTTTCAATGATTATTACATTGGGACTGATGTTGGTCATCATATTCCCATGTACACACCCAAATGGTCTCACGGGAACGACTACAATGGTAGCCCAAACATTGATAATGCGCACCAATCTCCCTATATCCGCTTGGGGTGATGCAATATCGCATGCAAGTATGCTAATTCGTCTACGACCCAGTACCACTCAATCTATCTCTACGTTACAGTTAGTGACTGAGTACAAGTATGTCGTACTTACTCATATTTGAGTGCATCACTTATGTGCCTCTTGCGCCGCCACAGAGCACTATGATGGGTCCTCACAAATGAATGGGCAACTATGTTGGATTTCAGATTCCAACAATCGTCCACCACTCAATACCCTTGCTAGGCGATCTCTTTACAGCATGTTTTGCATATTGTCACTTTGATGAGACAGTCTTCCCATTGTTAAGGGGAGATAAGAACACGGATGTTCAACATGAACGACAGGAAGTGTCGTGGTCTATGCGGACTATGTCTCATCTCAATCCCCGCTAAAGTGACGAGATCACACATATTTGCTACGAATATGCCTGCAAAGATGGACATCCCTACTAGAGGATGTAACGCCACCCTACACGAAGGTAGGCATGCATGGCATCAACACCATAGAGAGTGACACTATGAAGTTACAGGTCATGGCCCCAACTAGGATGCGTGGAAGGCGCGTGGGTTCGAATGATACTTTGGCACAATTCAATCATATGATCATTGACACTCAAAATCCTCCTTATGAGAATGTTCCAGATTATGGTTATTGTTGGGGGACGTCTCAAGGTCAGAACCTATTCCTGAGAATATAGAGCTCTCTGAAAATTACACTAGTGTGCACACTACAAAAAAGTTGGGCTTATACAACGAATTATATGCAAAGAATGATAAATTCCTTGCAATTGGCTAAATTATACAAAGAATTTTGTGGATCCTTGCATTTGGCCTTTTGAATTTGCAAGGACTGCAACAAGTCCTTATACTTGGTCTTCAAACCCTAAAAAATGATAAATTCCTTGTATATAGATTTAGAGTCCTTGCAATTATTGTTGGGCGGGATTTTTGAGCGCCCTACAAAATTACAAGTGCAAGAATATGACTCGACTCCTTGTTTTATTTGTCTCGGAGCCTTCATCATTGACTCTGGTTAGAAAACGAAGAAACTAGAGTGAAGTCTAGTCCTTCCAGATGAAGAACATACCCAAAATACCAAAACCCCAAATCCAACTGCAATTGGCGAATCTGGAACTCATGAACACTTGCACTCAAACACAACACCAAACGGCAACAACGCAAGGTTCTCCACCTCTCCTGTCGTCATCGCCACCCATCTCTCCATCGGTAATTTCGTATCTCTCTCTGGCTTAATTAGTTTGGGTCTGACTTTCACTTCATATTCTGGTTCAATAATTAATAGATCTGATTTGATTTCCCTTGATTTTTGGATATAAATTTGGTTTGTTTTCAATTCAGTTTCCCTAGGGTTTATATGATTGCATTTGGGTTTCAAGATTGGGCTTTTTATTTAGGCATCCCTCCCTCGACCTCTCAAGCTTCATAAAGCTTCATGTTTTTGGGTTGTATGTTTCACTGCTATAATATCTGTTTTGGAATTTTTTTTCTCTTTTCTTTTTTACTTAGTTGTAGGTTGAATTGTTCTGTTCATGCCGATTGAAATTACTGGTGAATATGTATTTGAGGTATTGTAACATTTCGAGATTCCCCCATTTAATTCCATTTTTTAGGCTGGATTTATGTTGCATTCTGAATTTTATCGTTTGTTCAGAATGTTAATAGTTACTATCAGTCTCTGGGTTGTGTTTGAATTGCAGATGAGCATAGATTACGTAGTTTTGATATGGGCTTGGATTGTGCTAAGGGAATCAATGGAATTGGGAGTATAGATGTATATGAGAGTGAAGAAAATGAAGCTGAGAAGGTATTGCATTTGGCACCAATAGGCTCTGTTGATTCACTTGTTTTACGAACCAATTTTGCAAGATAATGGGAAACTCATCAGAGCCAAGTATGGATTTTTTGAAAACCTATAGTGTTAGCAATTGTCCTTTATTCTGGTGTATAATGATTTGCTTTACATATAACTATATAAGATAAAACTATTGCTCAGAAACATTACTTTATTTGACATTGTATCAGGATTGGACCTTCATCTCATGTCATGTTAAGGAAGTTCCTTTTTATATTAGAGCTCTTTTGAGCATTTTCCTTAAATTTATGTGGTAACTGGTCATTATCTATTTCCTTTAAGCTTCACGGTTAGCACCATCATTATTATCATTCACTTCATACCTAATCTGGCACATCACGTGAAGCTTTCTCCTTTTGTTGAGCACATTGATACAGGTGGGATAGATAAGATGGTTATAGATACTAGTATTTGTTCCTTTTCCTTAGTGTATTTGCTTGTTGAGAAATTCTGTGGCAACCACCTCATTTTTGCGGTTTGTTTTTTTCTTCTAGGTGTCTAAGAAGTTTTTTCCAGATTTAGCTATTGGATTTGATGGTCTTTCGATCCATCTTCATGTTGGTGATTGTGTGTTTACTGCTGCATTTTCTTCTAACTATTTGATAGAAAAAAGTTTCATCAAATTGGTTTTTCTATTTGGCTTGCTGTCCCAATAATATCTCATTTTTATTACATGACAGCTACTGAATTCCTAAGGCATACACGTGGACGGAAGTGTGATGTTGGAATTGTTGATTCATCAGATCCTGTAGGTAAGTTTTTTGATCGTTTACTAGAACACTTACTGCTTATAGAATGTCTGTTGGTCTATGTGGCATGCAAATATAAATGTGTTTGTGTATTTAGAGATATGTTTTTGCATATATATAT
>BDJD01002503.1:6575-30952 GCA_002564525.1 Rosa multiflora
CATCTTTAGATAGCTAATAATTGTGAACCCTTCTAATGAGGAACATTAAAATGAGGACTAGTTGAAAATTTTTTTTGTGAGATTCACTGTTCGATCACATATCACACATCAACCGGTAGATGTTTAGATATTCATGTGTAGATCATTTATGCAATTTTTTATCCAAATTGAAAATCATTAAGGCACTTATAATCGTGATTTATTAATTATGAACTTGAACAGTTCATGTTTTACCGATTTGGTTCGTCCATTGATTTGATCTAGTTGAGTACCTTAACAATTAATAATTTAGAAGAAATTTTTTTAAAGTAATTTGCTCATGCATACATAAACATCTAACGTTTAATCTGCCATAATATAATCGAAAAATGGGTCATCAAACCCATTAATTAGAAAATCTTCAACTAGTTCTCATTAAAATGATCCTCGTTAGAATGGCTCCCACTAACCATTAACAATTTGCTATAACATATTGCAAGTGCGGATAAGAAAAAAAAAAGTTATTACATGATGTGGTAATCTTTCATTTACATTATTCAATGCAAAATTTTACTCATTTTAAAGAGAAGGAGAGGCTTTAATCAAAACTTCTTTATCCTATTACTTTCACATTTCCTACTCTATCCGATAAGTTGGAATTGTCTATGTTTAAGATCATCATCTAAAGGTAATTATATATAAATAAATCACATTATAATTATTTTTGAATAAAGGGATTCAACTTTTATAGATAAGTGACAAAAGCCAGATAAGTTGGAATTGTCTATGTTTAAGATCATCATCTAAAGGTAATTATATAGAAATAAATCACATTATAATTATTTTTGAATAAAGGGATTCAACTTTTATAGATAAGTGACAAAAGCCAGAGAACTACACGCATTGAAGAATAAACTCTTGAGCTAGTACCTTGAAACTTAGAAAGTTAGGATACAGACTCGTACACTTCGACAAACAAAGCTCACTAGTCACTACTCAAACAACAATAGGGGCAACTTTCTTCTTAATGAACATAATATTTATATATATATATATATATTTTTTTTTATAACATCAACAGCTGAGAATTACAAAAATTAGTATAGTATTTATGAGTTTGATTGACGACCTCTCAATATAATGAAAAACATATATCACTAAACCAAATAATACTGGTCTTACTCAATATTTAAATAATTTAATAGTGATTTATTTCTATATAATAATAGTGATTACAAATATAAATAAACAAGTATTGAAATAAGCAATTATGAAGAATAAATTACATTGCAAAATTAGAAAAGAAAGTACTTTTATGGGCCATTAATTTCATTGAAAAAGCTACAATAATTACAAAGAGAAAATTAACAATAATAGTGCAAATGGGGCAGAGCATAGGCACAGGTCACTCATAGTAGTTTCTCTATTATTGTTATAGGCTTATAGCTCAGCCTACCATGCCCGACCCACCTCATAATCCTCGCATGTGCATGGTCGCCTCATTAATATTTTTAATCAATCCTTAATTTCTTAATAACTGGAAAATTAAGCAATCCCACATAGCTATTTGATAACGTGGCTAACGATGTCGGCTCCTCTCCGCTGCACGTGGGATTTCTTTTCGTTTTGCAGTCTGCTCCCCAAGAAATCATATTACACTGATTTGCTCACACCTTTTGTACTTCTTAAGATTTTGTCCACATTTACTCAATTATTTCAACTTCCACCCAATAACAAGATAGTACTTGGCTGACCAGGTGTGGTTAGCATCTCCTGACCAGGTTTTGGGTGCTCTTCTAAGTGTCTTACACGTGTTCCTCTTCTTTTTCTTTCCTTTTCTTTTTCTACCTTTATCTGTGTCCACAATTATCAAGCCTTGAATATAAAGTCCTAAAGTATAGATCTAGCCTTCAACATGCCACATTTTCACCTAACCACATCCTGTCTAAACTGTTACTTTCAGGGCGGAATCACTGCTGCTGTAGGCTTTTTGGACAGTCTATCTTAGCTTAAAACTGGAAAACGGATAAATTGCAGTATTTAAAACTTAAACACATATTTTCAGACTGCATATTGGGCTTCATATAGAACTTATTTATTTAACATGATTACAGAAATTCAGAGCCTCATTCTCAGGTAAACAGCTAAGAAGCTGTTTAGCTATTCATAAGAATGATTACAGATACTTACTTGTAATGAAAGTACACTTCACACTTAAACAGGAAGGGAAGAGCACACTGCTATAGCTTTCCTATTTCTTGAGAGAATCTGATTCTTCTCAATTTTCTGATCTAGAACTTATATGGAAATTTTTGAATGCTTTACAATGAAACTTAAAGCTCCTTATATAGGGAGCGGACTCTAAACTGGAATTCAAAACAACAAAATGTACAGAATGACTCCGTGATTTTCTGCTTTCCTGAGTGCTCCTGCTGGTGGAGGTCGGATGAGGGAAAAGAAGATTCCTTTAGGTGAAATGTTTTTCACCTTTCTTTTCTGAAAAGCAAAAGTAGCTTTTGGGAAAGATCCAAAAGTACTTTCGGTGCTTTCTACACCTGCTGCTTCACATGTTCTCGTCTGTTTCTGAATTGTGACCAAGGACAAACGAGTCGTTGTCTGTCTGGGTCATTCGAGCAGTTGTTGCATTATCTTCGACATCTGTATCAACATACATTTTATAGTGGTTGTCTGTTTCAAGCCTTTCTGTCCACTACAAGCATGCCAGTGTCGAGTCTATCTCTTTTCTTGTGAGAGATAGGAAAATGTCACTGTTGACTACGTCAGGATGATCGTAAGCAGTGATAATTATTTTTTCTCCTGTTGCCAGGAAAGTATTCTTTGTATCTTCAGAGATGATCTTCTTGATATATTCTAGAGACATGGCCTTCATCCATGGAATGCTTGAGTTTGGCTGGCCATTGTATCCAACACAGGCCGGCTGAAGATATCTTCTTTGAATAATTCTCACATAATGATATGGAGAAATATATTCAACTTCACCATTTGTCTTCTTTATCCATTCTGGTGGAGTAGATCTGAACTTCAGTCTCAACATACAGTCATTTTTTCTGATATTTTTTACTGTGTTGACAATGATAGGGGGCAGTCCCTTGAGATCATCATTTGTTTTCGTCCATAGATTATGGACAAAACAATTTTCAACAAGCCAAAGCTTGTGTTCTTGAGGATGTTCACTCTGAACATTAACTAGATACCTTCCAACATAAGGTCCTGCAATAATGAAGAGAGTTGAAGGAATACGTGCCTCAGAATTATGACTTCCTATCAGAGTATGGAACTCGAACTAGTCTGATTATGTCAATGCCATGATAGGAACTCTAGCACTTTCTGGATCTTCAAGAAAATGAATTTTTTTATTTCTATCAGCACTCTGCTGTGTGTGAACTTCTTCAAACTGTGGCCTGCCATTTTCATGGAGCTCTTCTGCTAAAGCAAACAGAGCTGGGAACATTATGCCACTGTTTCTTTCTTGAAAGGCAAATAAGATGTTATCTAAGATTGCCTTCTGGTGGTAAGCAAGTCTCCTAGCAGTTCTGAACACAGGAGTATCAAACACTTGAAGTTTATAGTTAAAAACATTTATTACTCCAGATGGAGTAGGTATACTTTTTGGCAAAGCAACAGCCATCAACAGTCTTGATGAGCCTTACCGTCTGCCGTTTGAGACGGGCTAGCCAATCCTTTACCCTATGATTGATCAGTTGTGGCTAGTCCTTTTGGATCTAGCAGGAATCTTTTGAGGATTTTTTCTTTAGGATCCTCAGCATGTTCATGTTGTTTCCCAGGTCTTCTGTTTCTGGGATTACGACCTTCGTCGTCATCTTTTCGGCTGAATATGGCCAGTTCTCTGGTTAAGGCGTCTGGAAGATAATTCTTGTTTCCTGCAATTAATTCAACGTTATAATCATATTGGTTAAGAAATAATTGCCAGTTGGCTAATATTCCTCTATCGGCAGCTTTATCAAGTTTAAAATTTTTGAAATTATTTACTCTAGCACAATTGGTGCGGACAGTAAAGGGTTTTCCAAGAAAAGCTGGAGAATTTAAAATTGTTTTTTTGACAGCCAAAATTTCTTTTTCCCCTGTGGGATAATTCAGTTTTGCAGGGTTGAACTTGCTGCTACAAAATTTACAGATCTTTTCAATGTTAGTTCCAGGCGTTTTTGCCAGAACAACACCGGACCAGTAATTATCACTCGCATCTGTTTGGAGGATAATTTCATCATTTTCCTCAGGTCATTGTAGAGGAGGGAGGTTTTTGCAGAGATTTTTTATCTGCTTCACAATTTTTGTATCATCTTCAGTGAAGTTCCATTTTCTCTAGGAACTTGTCTTGGGAGATAACATTGGTGTTAGTCCTAAGATTTTGGGAATGAAATCTCTCCCATAGTTTATGACTCCTAAGAATCTCTCTAGACTCTTGGCATCAGGAATTCTATCTGGGAATTTCCAGATCTTCTCAAGGATGTGAGGTTGGAGTTTTATCACCCCATTCTTGATGTTTATTCCTAGGAAATCAACTTCATCGAGAATAAAAAATATTTTCTTTTCACCTAGGATAATTCCATGCTAAACTATCAGCTTTACAACCTCATGGAGGTGTTTCATGTGTTCTTCTTTGTTTTTGGAGAAGACTAGGATGTCATCTATGTAGACGACGCAGAACTCCGCAACATATTTGAAGATGTTGTCCATCTTTCTTTGAAAGATTGAGGGAGCTTGTTTTAGACCAAAAGGCATTACTAACCATTCGTAATGGCCTTGTGGTGTTCCAAATGCTGTGAGAGGAACACTCTCAGGATGCATCTTGACTTGCCAGAAACCCGACTTTGCATCGAATTTCGAAAAGACTTTAGCTCCTCTGAGCTGGTTGATCAGTACTCTTACTTGAGCAATTTGATAACCGTCTTTGACAGTCTTCTTGTTGACATCTCTATAGTCAATCACCATTCTAGCTTTTCCTCTAAGGTTTTCTGTGTGGTTTTTCACGTAGAATGCTGGAGCATGATGAGGGCTAGAAGAAGGTTGAATTAATCTCTTGTTCAGGAGATCTTCAATGTCTCTTCAATGTCTTTTATGAATTCTTTTTGGTCTTCCTCTTTTTATTGAGGAATGGCTTTGACATGACAGATAGCATTCATGTCATGTAATCTCAATTCACAGACCACTGGGTCTTTTTCCCAAAACTTCTGAGGGTCTATATCGATATTCTGCTCGAGTAGTTTCTTGAGTTTGTCAAGAGTGAGAATTTTCTGAGACTCAAGCTTATTCTGAAAGTGCTTGAGGTTATGCTCATATATAAATCTAGCTTCTCCATCTGCGCTAGATACTTCTTCTTCTTCTTCTTCTTCAGAAGATGATCCCTCAACAAGTAGTTATTCTTGTTGTTTGATTTGGAGAATGGTTTCAAATTTGGGTTTGTAGGGGGTAAGATCACCACTATTCTGTTGCGATCTCTGATATTGTATAGTAAAGTTTGGACCTACTACACTTTTGGCTTGAGTAAGCATGTCCGCCCAGAACACCCGTTCTCATTTTCTGAAGCCTATCGCTTCTTTATCCTGGATAAATCTCTGTTGGAGAATAAAATCGTTTCCCAATAAGAAATCTGATCCTTGGCCTTCAGATTGCCAAATATTGTGCATGATAAATGTTCCTCCACCAATGGTGATATGAACATTTTTTGCTACTTTATTCATCGTAAGATGGCTTCCATCAAACGTAACGCCAGTAGCTGTTCTTTTCTTATCTTCTTTCCAGAGTTCTTCTGGAATTGCAAATCTCTTTGCAACTGTAAATCCTGATCCATTATCTACAAATGCATGTAGATGATATTTTTTATGATCAGGGAATTTGAGTCCAATCTCTATGTAGTTGCTATATCTACTAGTAGAGACGACTTTTGATTGTTGTAGCTCGTTTTCTTGAGCTTGTTCCTGAGGTATGAATGGTTTACATTATTCTGGAACATTTTCTGGTATTTCAATGACAGGACCCGACCCAGGAATCACCCCAATTACCTGGATACGAGCCTGCGGGGCCCACGTTAAGCGAAATCCTACCGAAAATTCGGCAGAACCTCCCCTAAATTTGGGTTACCCAAAATTTCACAAACCTGGACATGATTACAACTTTAACTTCTACTCAACCTACAATATCATATTTACAATCCAAGCACATATATTACATCCGAAAAGTTCAAATCCCAACATAACCTCCGTAAGCAACCACAATCCGAACAACAAAATCCATCAAATTTAAAAGAAAAGGGGTTATCAGAGCAACACTAAAACTAAGCCGATATCATACAAGGTAGGTTAAGTAATAACCTACAGACAAAAACGGAAGCGCTGATTTCCAAGGTCCTTTAAGCCTGGACGCGATCTCGGCTAATCTGAAATCTGGGCATTTGAAAACGAAGGGCCCAGGGGAAAACATATAAAATCCATTAGAGTGAGTGGACAAAACCGAAACGAGAATCAAAACAATTTATGGTATGCTTTCCCATTTCTCTTTCCAACAAAACAAACATGCAGCGAGACTTCATAAAAATTTCCAACTCACACTTTTTCCAAGAAACTCATTTGATGACTAGGAAGGACTGCTTCCTAGGCATCTCATGTCATCGGGGAGGGACTGCCACCCGATGACGCATCGGAAGGGACTGCCAACCGGAATAGGAGGCGGTGATTAGTTGGGACTGCCAACTAGTCACAGGTAGTAGACGGGACTGCCGACTAACTACCTCAAGTCATCTGGAAGGGACTGCCAACCAGATGAAGCATCGGATGGGACTGCCAACCGAGCTGTAGTCTGGAAGGGACTGCCAACCAGACTATTACCTAGAAGGGACTGCCAACTAGGTAAAATACGCATGCGCCAAAACTGGGCCTCCTTGTCAACTGCTTTCATTTTTAATCCTTTTCTTTCCATAAACTCACATTTATTCAAATAACAATCCATTTCAAAAATTTAATACCATGCTGCATGCATTATTTAAATAAAATAAAGATCCACTCACAAATGAGTCCCGCATCTACTCCTGCTGCCTGCCTGTGTCCTCCTCACTCAAGGGCTCAGTACGTCCTGTCACAATTGCATAGGATATAATTAACCATAATAAGGAAATACTTTCAAACTCAACTCATTCCCCTCGGAATAAGCATCCGTTAATCATAAATGGTTATAAAACTCCCACACTTTAATTTGGGATTAAATTCTATCATTCCCTTACAATCTCAATGCCCTCCAACTCAAAACAACTCAACCGATTTTTAATTCGATTCCTCAACCATTCAACGACCTCACTTAATCTAAACCTTCACAAGGACCGTTCGATAACTTAATCAATTTTTAATTTCACTTCCTTCATCACAATTTACCACCAATTAAATATAAATCCTTATCCAAAATTTCCACATTCTTTCTTAAATTTCCCCCTTCTCAAACTGACAATTCCAACTCCAACAATCTCGAATTCTCTCTACTTCCTAACAAATAATTCAACCAAAGATCTTTACCAAGAGATTTCATCTAAACACTACAAACATGACAATTCCAACAACCATGCTCAACAACAAAATCCAACAAAAACTCAATATCCAACAATATCAAGTTTAACACAAAACTCAAAGTTTAAAACCGATACCAAACAACCTATCTATTCCAAAATCAACTCCATAACCCACACAACCATCTCTATACCTGCAACAGCCACCAAAAACCAGCAGAAAAAGTCAAAATTTACACCCAAAGAAAATCAAGAACTCGGCGGCACTGTTCACGTCTCCAAACGCTCTCAAATCTTCCTCCACCGGCCAATACAAGTTGCAATAGTTAGATAAGATCATCAACAACAACCCAGCGACCCAAAACTCCAAAGAAATCAGGCGGAAATCACCGGAAAAACTGAATCGGAGCCAAACCCCGATTTTTCCCCTTTTTGTAATTCTCTTCAAATCTCTAAAACCGAAGCTACCCAAGGTGAAAGACTTACATGGCTAGAAGGAGAAGGAAGAGAGGATCACGCCGGGCCCAACGATTCGTCCTGGGGTGGCCGGACGGCGACGAATTGGCCGGAGGAAGTGCGGCGGCGAAAAAGAAAGGGGGGGGGGGGAGATGGCTCGGGTTCGTCCCGTTCTCTCTCCTTTTTTTTTTTCGATTCTTTTACTTTCTCTCTCTTCCCCTCTGATTTTAACCCCTCCTTACCACAAATAGAAGCTCACAAAAAAGAAAACCATGCCAAAAATAGAAATTTCTATTTTTGGTCATAACTTTTCCGATATAAATCCAATTTAAACAAACTACGTGTCGACGAACTCGATTTTTCGTATTCTACGACAATCTCAAAGAAATTTCCTAATTTACCGGACTAAAGAAAAAAGTCACTCCTCGGTCAACCACGGTAAAAAGTAACTAGTAGGTACGGGGCATTACATTCAACCAGTTCAATAGTTGCATCGAGTTTTTCTTCCTCAATTTGTGCAATAACTGTATCGAGTTTTTCTTCCTTTTTTGAAGAGGCGGGTTCCATAGTTTTTTGGAACATAGTTTCTAATTCTTTCTCTTTTTCTCAGAGAAATATTCTTCATTTTTTTGTTCTACCAATTGGCTGACAAGGCCATTTTTTGTTTTTCTTCTTGCTTCAGCTATGAAGCATTCTTTGTGGTAAGTCTTTTTTGACTTTTCACAGAACATAGGAAGTCCATTCTTTTCGTGACATAGGCAGTAATCACAAACGAATGTACCAAGGTTCACCTGATAAGAAGACGTTATTGCTTCTGTCTTACTTTCTTCCCAGTTTTTGACATGTAGAACATTCATCTGTTTAGACTCGAAGTACTCTACTTCTGATTCTATTTCTGAATCAGATGATTCTTCTTCATCAAACTAGGCAGAGTAAACTGACCTGTCATCTTCTTCATCATCAGAATAGGCTATTTCGTAGCCCTTCAGGTTTGCTATTTCTACTATAGGCTCGAATTCTTCAAATAGAGCTTTAGTAGATCTTTTACCCTTTTTCGAGCATTCATTGGCATAGTGCCCTTTAGCTTTACATAACCAGCATCTGCAAGCTTTCTTGCCTGGTTGAGTATTCTGAGGATTGACTCTGTGATTCCTCTTTTTCTTGAAGAATTTCTTTTTTGGATATTCATCCTGTTGTTTCTTATGTTGGAACTTTTCTTAAATTTCCAATCTCTTTTCTTATTACTCCTTTTGAATTTTTTCGAGTAATAGTTTTCTTTTCTTTTTCTGTGGAACTTGGATTCATGACATCCCCAGTTGGTTGGCATATCTAATATTCCATAACAGAAATTTTCAACTCCTTTGAGTTGTTTCTTAGCCATTTTTGCTCTAAGATTGGCTTTGCATTGTTCTTTTAGTAATTGCTTGATTCTATCGGCAATTCCCCCAACTGAAAATCGTTCAATTGGTTTCTCAGCTATGCCTTCTCTCACAGCTGTTCTCCATGGTTTAGGGAGTTTCCTGTGCAACAGATTGACCAGATCAGTATTTTCTAGTTCACCAATTGTGCAGTAATATTCTTGAAATTCATTCAAGTATTCTTCAAAATATCTCATGTCATAAATTTTGAGAGCATAGATATTTGATTTGGCCGTTTCCTTAGCCTTCTCACTCAAATTTGAGAGATCTCCACAGAACTGATCATACAGGGGTACTGCAAAATCATATGGAGATTTTGAATGTTTTATCTTTTCTAGCCAGTCTTTCCCTCTGGCAGTCTCTTTGAAAGAGAAGTAATACTTTTTTGCTACTCCAGTGAGAGTAGTTTCATAGTACACCTGAAGATCTGGTGCTTCAAATTTTCCAAGGGTTAGAGCATAAGCCATCATCAGGCTATCAACCCATTAGTCAAGAGTTTTTCTCTTGTCTAGAGCCTTGTCTAGATTTAGCCAAATTCCATGAGTGGAAATTGATATTCTGGGTATGTTGTTCTCTGGGACAAATATTTGAGAATTTCTTTATCCATTTTTGCCCGTAGTGGCCTTCTGTAAAGGAAGTTTTACTTTTCCCTTTTCTCTAATGATGGAAGTTTTGGAGCTCTCTCCTTCTTCCATTTCAATATCCTGATAGGGAAGGAGTTTTCTTTTCTTTCTTGGTTTGAAAAATTTCTTTTCTTCGATTAGTTTTTCTAATCGTTCAGGATATTCGCAGTTTTCTGCTTCTTCATAGAGATCATAGAGCTTTTGTGCTCTAAGCATATTGACTTGTCTGTTTAGATCAGCTTCTAATTCTTCTTCAGTGATGGACTCTGATGGTTCTTTAGAGTATTTGGTACCACTAACACTAGCTTCTCTAGTTCTGTAGCTTCTTTTGAGAAGATTGTTGTTTATCCTGAGACAGACGTCACTTTTTCTGTGATCGTTAAATTTTAGGCTGATATCTCCAGTCTTTCTGCTTTCATAAATTGCCGCTTTGGCATTTTTTGCTGGTTTTTTCGGACCAGACAATTTCCATTCAATAGGAAAAGTTACTTCATTCCAAGTAACCTTGTGGATCTGTTGTGAATGATTTTTCTGGCTGGTGAGGAAACCAATAGTGAGACCTGGAATATTTGATATCCTAGTTTTAGGTTCCACTGTGGTGCTCATCAACTTATAGTATATTCTGTATACTATAGCCAGTTCTTGCATATCTTTTTTCATTGATATGTCATCTGTCTTGACTCTCAGTCTTAGACAGTGAGCTGCATCTTTCAAGCTGGTTGAGAAATTTGGGAAGCTGTTGAAATATGCCACTTGAATGCTTGATTGCATAGAGATGCCTCAAGGGTTCTCAATAGACTAGCTTGAAAATCTGTTAGTCTATTGTCTTGGAGGACACATAGAACTGAACAGTTTATGCCTTCTCGGGCAAGAAGTTTTATGCCTACTTGGACTGCTCCAATATGCATAAATTGATAATTTTTTGTTCTTGCTCGGGCAACTTCTGCAGGAATGAGTATCAGTAGATCGGTTTCTCCTGTTGTTGAGGGGGTTGTGAATTCCAATAATTTGAAGTGATGGTTATCCATCAGGTCAAACATTCCTCTTTTGTAAATTTGTTTGAAATCTAACTTTGGAATTGAGGAATTTTTTACCTCATGTTCGATTTCATTATATTCGAACTCTTCAGCATTTAGGAGTTGTACTCCTTTCTTTTTCCCGAAGATGCTCATCATTTTAACATCTCTTGTGTTTTTTGGGCTTTCATATTGAATACTAGTTTGGCTAGTAGATGGTCCAAGAAAAATCATGTTTGGAACATGATTATTCTCAGGTTTTTCTAATGGTTTAAATCCATTAGCTTTCTTTGTTTTTACTGCAGGCACTTTCTTGTCCTTCAGTATATTTTTCATAGAATCCAGCGTTTTTTGCTATTTAGTGATTTTTCTACTAACACTTGTTAGCTTTTCTTCTTCCGAAGTTCCTTGATATAATCTATTTTGTTTTCCAATTTTTCTAATTGGTAGATTATAGCAGGTAATTTTTCTAAATGATTTTCACATCTAGATAATACTTTCAGGAGGATCTGATGTTTCTCATAAGAGGATTTCAGTAGAGAATTCAACTTCTGTAATATTAAATCAGACATTGTCCCCATGAGGAGGGATTCCTCTTTTGAGCTATTTTACAAGCTCTGATACCAGTGAGTGCGGATCTAACCAATGCTCAAGTAATCAAGAGGTTTTTGTTCCTCTTGCAGAGTATATAAGAGATCTTCTATATCTTGTTCAACTTTATATATTCTTGTTTGAAGTCTATAAATGATATCCCAATAATTGGGAGTTTCTCTGACAAGATTATCTCTGAAATTTTTCAACTTCTTCAACTTTTCTCTTTCCTTTTTCAATTCTTTGCTAGTACTAGTGCAAATAGCAATTAGCTCAAGTCTGTCAGCGATGGAAATTATGAATAGTATAATTTAACTGCTTACCTTGAGCATTGAGGATGAATATTACTGCAATATATTAGAACAAATAAATTCAAATATAGGCCCACTATGTTTCCCTAATAATAAATGTAAATGAGGTAAACCTGAGTAGAGTATGAGAGATAAGGCAAAGGAAGAGAAAAGGGAACCGGATCAAAAGGTTTCCTATGTGTAGAGTTTTGATTGGTTATGGGCAGCCCTTGCTGACCAGGGCTGGGAGCGAAGTTTTTTCCATAAAAGAATAGATTAATTCACTTAAATAAGGTCATATCTCATATATCAGGATGATATACGAGAAAGAAAGGTGTTGTCCTACTCCTACATCAAATAATTGTGATTTTGGAGGTTAAGATCTTATCGGTGCCTAATTATTTTAAATGTGTAATTCAATAAAAAATAATTAACAAAAATATGAAACTTCATGCATAGATGTTGTAATATTATTCATTTTCAGCATCTTCATCTGTTAAGTTTGACGTTTGCCACCAAACAACCAAAGACCTTTTCGAGGGGCCTGTAGCATGTCTTAGAACTGCTCTCGCCTCTAGGTGATTCGGAGGGTAAAACAATACCCTTTTTTGGAATAGTTAAATTCAATACTTAGCAATTAGCTGTAAATTTTTGTTATATATGCTTCTCTTTTTTGGTCTGAAAATTTTTCTATAATCCTATTTGCACGTAATTAGCTGATAGAAAATTAGAGCATTTATCATCGATCCTCTACCAAATTCATATAATGTTGAAAATTTATTCTTTTATCTTTTATTTTCAATTTTTCTTTAAACATTAGAATTAGAATTTATACGATTTATTGTTGATGACAACTTGCTTGAACTTTTCATTGACAAGATGTTCAACTGTTGCCATTATACAGAGGCCAAAATATATATGGCCCTAAAGCCCTAAACTAGGGTTTAGGTTTTAAATTAATCATAGTTATTTATTAATTTCTTAATACCAATACCAACAAATGCTTGGTGTGATGGTGTTGATCAACATGCCATGTTTGCTGGAGAGTTGGTGGTGGAGAGGCCCTTTTGATTCGACTATCATCAACTCATGCATTATTCATCGCCCGCCACCCACAACCGTCAAATTACAACCTTCCCTATTGCTCCATCGTCGTTGTAGACAATGGAAACAAAAACAGTCCATTCATGAAAATTTGATATCTCAAAGAGAACCCCGGTTGAAAAATATGGTGGGAGCAAGACTTTCAAGCAGCAGTGGCCTGCAACCGAAATTCCTCATATTTTCTCGCAACGAAGTTCTGTATTTCTACTGTAACCAAAAAAAAAAAAAAGTTCTGTATTTCTATATTCGGTTACTCTTTTTTGATAACTGAGCAATGCGTGTGAAACCCAGCAGATTTAACGCACCTCACAGCGACCAACGTTAGGGCACACAAGGACCCTAATGGAAAGAAGAACCCTAATGGAACGTAGAAAAGACTGAATTTGATAAATGAAGTGCCCCACAAGGCACAAACAAGGCAAAGAGCCCACGCGAACATCAAATTTAGCTTCGTATAGGGGGGGATTTGGGAAGTGGGAATAGTCAAATGTTGGACCCTGAGTGCTGTACTGTACTGTGTGAATGGTGGAGGCAGTTGGGGTGGGGGAGAGATATAGGAAAAAAGCACGCTTGCATAGCCTCCCCTAGCTAAGTTTCTCTCCTAATATTCTTTTTCTTTCTAGCTTTTCTTTTACTTTTTGGAAAGCCAAGGCCAATTGCGATGAGTTTCTTCTTTCTTTTTTGTTCTCATTGGTGTGAGATATTTCAAAAAGAAAAAATGTTTTTCCATTTTGAAGATGTTCGGCAATCGACACATTTATTTATGGCATCTTTTGACATGATTATTGTTGTTTTTTTTTTCTTTGGTCTGATTATACTTAGTTCACTTTTAGAGTGAGGGAGAATATGCTTGTTTGCCTAATTTGTGATTGACCAATTCTAGTCTTTTATTTTGTAATGTGAACGTTAACATCTTAAAATATATTAGAGATTATTTTTCCAAGTGATCAAACCAATTGCAGTTTTTCTAGTACAGCGCTCCACTTTTCGCGGAGCTGCATTCCGAAACCCTAGTTTCATGAAGTAGGGCGGCGGCATCGTCCGCTTGCTTTTGACACTCGGCGTCGCCTTCTCGATTCGGTAGCGCAGGCGGGGAAGACTTCTCCCGTCGATTTGCGGTGTTGAGGCCAAGGTCGCGGCTCATAGGTCGAGCTTTGTCGTACGGAGGTCGGATTGGTATCAACGTCGAGTTCTGGATTGGTGTGCGTGCAGTCGCAGCAACCGTCGACTGGTGGTGGTGATCGGATCAGTGCAGCGGATTTGGGAGTGAAGTTGGGGCGAGGCTTGGAGGACTTGATTGCCGGCGAGGTTTGGTGAGCACCCACACCAGGTTCCGCCGAATTCCTCCAATGGCTGAAGGGCGAGGCCGACCGCCGGAGATGTTGGCAGGGCAGAAGTCGGATGTGTAGGGGTAGCAGCGGCTCCGGCGAGCCCTCTAGGTTTCCGGTGCTCTCCGGTCCAATCTCAGAGTGAGGGCAGTGGGAGTTGGGCTGGGCGTTTGGGCTTAAGCCCACTTTCCCTCCTCTCTCTGTTTTGGGCTGACGTTGGGCCGGGTCTTTTGGTTTGCTTGTTGTGGGCTGGACTCAACATGATCCTAGATCCAGGCTGTTTCACTGTTTTGACTGGTGGAGGGGTACACCAAGATGGTCTTAGGCCTTAAGCTAATCAAGGCAGATGCGGAGATTTAGGGTTATGTCAGAATAAATTTAGTTTGTTAGTTTTCTTTCGGTTTTTAGTTTTTGTATTCCCTTTGGGTTCAGTCTGATTGCTTGTGCAGTCAGTTTGGTCTTTAGTTTTTTTGGATTTCTTCGGATTTAGTACTCTTCAAGAGCATGCATTGTAATATGAGGGGTGTTTGTACCCTTCATGCTTGACCGAGTGAGGTCGTATGATTTACCATCAATGGATCAGTCTTCCGTTGCCCTCAAAAAAAAAAATTGCAGTTTTTCTAGTAATGTAGAGAAAAATGATTTCAATTCGCCTTTGATGAAAGAAAACGTTTTAGGTTTTTTTGTTAATTATTATTATTATTATTTTTTATTTTATTTTATCAAAGTACAGAATTTCAATACAAATCATATATCATGTGGAAAGCGTTTTAGAGTCCACAACGTTTCTCCATTATCCACAATACCATTTTCAAACTTGAGAACCATCATATAATGCTTGACACCAGCCACTACTCATGCCGCTCCACACTATGACACCCATTATGAACAAAACTAGTATATTCATCATGTTCTACAAGCATTAGCCACGACTAACCACCCACCTAAGAATCATTGAAACAGGGCTGGCCCCTTGGTGCAACCTGAGTCGGCCTCAGGCCATCGGTCTTCGGTGAGCCTCTGATCCATTTTTATATGTGAACCTTGTCAAGAAAATCACACGTCGCTGCTCTAGTTCAATGGTTACAGCTGTGTGGTTTTTTGAACAACTTAGTTTTGAATTACACATATAGCTTTAGAAATTTTTTTTTTCTGGGGTTCTATAGTACTGAACGTGTTTTTTTCATTAGATCATTTGTTCAATTTTCTTTTGAAGATAAAAAAAACTTTCATTCATCCTTCAAATAGCAAACAAATAAATTTATATCTTTTGTATATATTATTAATTTTTTTTTTCAATTTTTGCAATGAATGTTTAAATATGAACCAAAAAGTAGGTTATATAAATAATAGCTGCTAAGTTTTTGTAAGGTTATATCGTAATTGTTTACCTCAAGCCTCTATAATGTCAAAACCGATCGTGCATTGAAATCAAATCCCTAGGAAACCAAAACAGACAAACACCAATACACCGCCACAACTAGTTGATTCATCACCATCACCCATCATTGCAAATCATCACAACTCAAGCTCAGTGAGCTATGTAGATACATGAGCATTATCAAGCATAATTAGCTAGGCCTTAGGCCTGCTTCAGTCCACCTCCACACACCTTAACGCCACCATGGGTGTAACATTCGAAAACACTAGCATGCGAGCTGTGTCTGCATGGGAAGGGGTTGGTTCGTTTGTAGTGGAATTTTCTGGAATGTTCTATTTGTTTAGGGCTCTTGTTCATTTCTGGGTACAACTTTGGCTTGGTCCTCTGCCCCATATGTACTTTTCTATTATTTTCAATAATATCTCGGGGAAGGATGAGGAGTTAGTCCTCTCCCAGCTTCATTAAAATTGTTGACACTCAAAAATCCAGCTAACAAGCCAAATTTATGCTTTAAGCCCAATTCATATTTCGAGGCAAATTACACCCGCGAACATCACGCCACGCACGTGGACCCAAGCCACATTCACGCACTTGGGGCTTACAAGAATGGGTATGGTATGGAAGGTAACGGAATTGCATGAGGCCTGTTATTAGTTTTAGGCAAAAAAAAAAACTATTGCCTGAGCTCAAACCAAGATCACCCTTGACGCGCCATCACGCGCTGTACCAAGATAGCCTCGTGTAGGCATCAGAAGGCACAGACTGATCCCTATCAATCCCACATCGGAAACTAAATGGAGTTCACTATCCATTCCACCTATAAAAGGTCCACTATTCTCTTCTCATTCATTACGCATTAATTACTTACTTAATGCCAGTCTGTTAACATAAATACATTGACTGACTTAGGGATCAGAGGAGCGAAGACCACCAATTGCGGTCTCCTTCTTGTCGCTAGTATATTTTACTTGATAGGTGAAGTTGGCGCTTACTGAAACACCCTCCAACCCGAATTAATAGAAATTATTGAGGATGAGATAACAACTGTCACGATTCAAAACTTTGACAAAAACTTGCAAATTATATTCAATAGACAGCCTAAAGGAGGTGGAACAACTTTAAACCTTGGGGTTTTGCCAGATTACTCACCGTTTGGTCGGAAAATGTAAACTTTCATTAGAATTTTTATTTGATTCGTCACTTATAGATGGAGATAGGGTGGAAACTTATATAGATGTGTTGCTCGTGACGTGAGGAAGAGATTTATACAAGAATTTCCGCTGACGGTGGCCGGAATCGGCGGCGGTGGTCGGAAAACGAGGACGACAATTATGTCCTCTTTTCTTTTTCTTTTCTGGCTTCCCCCCTTCTTTCCCCCTTCTCGATTCCTCCCTTCCTTTTGTGTTTTTTTTTTCCACCGACTTCCATTAATCTTTTTTCTTCTTATTTATTTTTCATTGCCTTCAATTTAATTCTTTGTATACATATACGAACATATTTATGATAACTAATATGATTCATTTTTCCATAATAATTTTCGTTCAAGCTCGCGACTTCGTGTCATGAATAAATGAAATTAACATAAAATAAATCTTGTAATGAAAAGTAATATTATTTAACATAACCAAACTTTTACTTTTTTATTTTTTTTTGGTTCGAGGTATCACACTTAATTACCTCCACTATATCATTTGAAACTCCGGACACCTGTCTGCGTTAACAAGGTCAAACTACCGTCAAGATCTTGAGCACTAACAAGCTAGACGCTAGGAGCGAATATTATTATCAACATTTTTTCCCGCTAATTAGACCAAAGAATGAAAGTAGAAAGAAACTCATTCCTATGGATGCACACTGCAAGTTCAACTTAAGATTTTCAAATGGTTCGACAATCACAAAACCCTAGCAGATCACTAGGTTAGGAGAGGCTTAACAATACATTTCTTTAGCTTAATTTAATTATTTGTTGACTATGGAGTCTGGACTATATCTGGGCACATTACTGTGGTAATTTTTGGTACTTCACGGTAAGGACATGGTCCATTTTATTATTGTTTATAGCCTACATTGAAAAAGAATATTGATAAAAGCAATTATATATATCAAATAATGCACTGAAAAATAACAATTGCCAATTAGATCATGTATCAAATGTCAACATCTTTACACAAGTTCTCACAGCTAACAATTGGTTTTAAATTCCTCCCCATGTGCGGTGGATTGAGTCCAAAAAAATGCTGTTATTCCGGCTCAATTTGCAAATATCTATATATTTAAGAGGTTTGGGGTTCTGAGCTGTGCATAAACAAATGTAACTCATTTGTTTTATTAGGAATGGAGTGTCCAAAGCAAGTTCTCAATGCAAGGATATGATTCATAAGGAGAAATAGGAGTTCATCAAATGTATATTTTACACTGTTGGTTGGTTGTTGATAGAACATGAAAATGGATATGTACTTTTCATTTTTTTCTTGGATGACCAATATTTACTTTTCAGTTGAAACTCAGCTTAAATGCATATGATTTATGTCCAATTAAAAAAATCATGATCCAGTTTGAGACTTTGAAACTATATATCTTAAATTTCATCAATGTTCAAAGCACTGAAAGCAACATCTCTTTCAAAGTCGTAGATATCAAATACGTGCATTTTAGTTAGTTAGTGTTAAGTCAACACACCTAGTGACACTCTAAGAGTGAAGACACACTTATTTGAGGAGTTGAAAGTTGTCGAAATTATTATGATAAAACCAGTTTTTAGTTGAGAAGACCATATTGATTCAAGAACAAGAATTAATAAGAATGTTGTGGAAGACATTTTTCCAGGAAAATCAGACGGGATCACCCAAGGGTGACTTTCCAGAACCAAGGATTGTGCTTGTTATCAATGGCTAGTATCTAGAGAAAGAAGATTAAAAAATTGGAGAAATACGAATCATGAAAGTTTGTTTTTTCGAGTTGGGTCTTTGGAAATCAAGTTAACTATTAAATCCATCTCTTTCTAACTAAATGAAATATAAACAAAACGATATTAGGATCAAACTTTAATTCATTGACAAATGAAGTAAAATAAAGCAAGTGTGAGACTAGGAATGGCTCATACCTACACTTATTTAACATCTTTGGTGCCCTAGAAAGAGACACAGTGCATCATCAAATGTTTCCTCAAACGAAGCTTCAAGCGAGTTGAAAAGAAGCATATGTACTCATCTAGAGGAACATGAGGTTTCCGATTGCTACAGTTGCTGTTATATATGGCAAGCATCAGTAGTAGAGTGGGAAAAAACAGCCTAGTCTTTGGCTTGCTATTTGGCGTCCCTCATGGTCTCTGTACTGTTGGCCAGAAGAGGCACGGCATTGGCTGGTTCACCAATCAGGGTAGGCCACGTTAGCTGAGTGTAGGGGCCAGAATTTTCTTGATTGGGTATTTTTGAACCCAGGATAAACCATGGGTGGACAAGTCATCAAGTAAATCGTCCTAATTTTTTCTTCAAACAGGCCACGGTAAGATTATAACTTAATTGAATGGATTTGAATATATTGAACTAGGGATCAAACCCATCTACTCTAGATTTGTATTGAATTGGTCCGCTTAATAGATCGTAGATGAATCGCTAAATAACTCTCACAACAATTTGTGATGCAAATTATAATTGGTGTAAAGTTCATATTCATGTGTTCTTGTGTTGCTCAAAGCTCTAAAAAATACTTTTGTTTTCCATGTTGGGTTCAAAATTCTAGAAGGGATTCGAATAAGCTCCATATCGACTTAACATGTTGAACTTTCTATAAGTTCCAGTGCTATTCAATCACGATTTTTTTTTCCAAATGGCAGATTTGAATGCATGAATTGAAACTTATAAGTTCATAGGGTATTTTGACAACATAAGCATGATTCGTAATCAACTCTACTACCCAAGTGCTATTCTTACTTCTTAGAGATCATGTGGTCAGTTACCGTTGCGCGTACTTGTATAGTGTTTGTGCATACTCTACTAGTCTGTTATTTCTTCTGTTCTTGGGGTTTGATGAGCAAGAGAAAACAATTATATACACAAACACGAGGGAAAAAAAAAATGTTGACCAGGTTAGGTCAAAATTGACCTACACCCTGGGTCGCTAGAATTTTACTTTTGACTTAGGAAATACACCCGCGTTTTTTATTTATTTACTTTATACGTAATATAGTAACGATCATAAGTTAAAGGGCCTACGTTAAAAAACGTTTACCAAACATTTTTATGAAATTTATACATATTACAAAAGCCGGTGTTCTAACCGGACGTGCATATTGAGTTATTGACACATTTAAAAAACGTAAATTCTAAGCAGGCTACATAGACACAATACACTGTCTCACTCTCAGAGGCAACAAGCTTCCTCTTCATTTGCTTCCAGATATCATTCATGTTATCCTGAAGCTCAAATGAAGCTTCATCAACCGACTATCTTCAGAGCTCTCATCCTCAGAATCTTCTTCTTCACTTGCTTCCATGATATCATTCATGTTATCCTAAAGCTCATATGAAGCTTCAGCCATTGCCTCATCTTCAGTGACCTCATTCTCAGAATCCCCTTACGCGCTGGAACCTGATTCAAAATCTAATTTCCCATTGTAATCACCCAATGCCTCAGCCTTGAATCTTCTTTAGGCTCTATTACAGTGGCAGCCACATTCACATCAGAACTCTTGCTTGCCAGTCTCTTAGTGGGAGTTGAACTCAAAGTCAATGAAATAGGCTCAACAATTTTCATAGCACTTAGTGATTCGTTTACTTTATGTCGCAACGCAGATTGAATAGTAGTAGCATAATTACAATCTTTGGCAACTATCAAATCTTGTGCTCCTTCACAATGAGGTTCTACAGGCAGCAACCACAATGACATTCAAAAAAGTTCAATAAAAAGGATACAAACTGAAGTTAAAGCAAGCATAAGGATCTTGGTCACAATAATGAATAAACCCCAATTTAACTTACCCTTTATTCTCATCTGAGATCTTTTCATCAGATTCATCCATAAACTCTGATATCATTTCATAATGATATCTGAAGCTGACTTTGGTACAGACACCTCACATTCCATTTCTACTTCTGCATTGAACCATCTATCTGCATCTCAGTCAAATTCATCTTGCTATCTTTGAACAGACTTCCATCCACAACTTGTCCATTTGATTTTAGCTCCGATGAAACTTCAGAAGCATCAATTCTATTTGAGCTTCCCTCTGATACTTTCAGCATACAGATCCTGTTCCACACCATGTAAGTCATGTGAGAGAACAATATTTTGGCCCCACATGTCATCTAAGAAACAACAAATTTAGTAAATCTCAGAACACACCACAAAAAATTTTCATTAATCAGAAAACATAAAGGACATTTGACAACATGTTGTGAATGTTAAATCTAAAAAGGGCAAAGGTGCAGAAAACAGGTTTGAATCATACAACTGAAAGGATTTGTTTGAAAGAGATGTATGCTTTTTCACGTACCCCATGAATTTATCAATCTGAGGGTTTGTTATAGTATTCTGCTAAATTATTTCTATGTTGAGTGACATTCACCAAACCATAGATCATAGTTTCAAGAAAGCAAAAAGAAAAAAAAGTATCAATGGCAAAAGTAGAGCTCGTTTGTTCATAATTTCATAAGTCATAACAATGAAAACCAGGTTGGTTATTCCCGGCCTAAAAGAAGAATCAGCAGTAAGGAAAAAAAGGATATATGAGAGCTATGTAAGGATCGAAAAGATGATAAGCTTCCAAAAATGATCGAAACATAAAGTCTATACTTACCAGCGAAGGTACTGTCATCGATGATTCCTGTTGGAGGAGATAAAGACTTTGAGCAGGGAAAACGGAACTTCAAGATTTACAGGGCTCTTGGCAAATTGTGTTCGGTCCTTGATAAACTGATCACTTTGACATTCTGAATTAACAAATGGAGATTAAACTATGATAACAAAAAGTAAAAAATAAATAAAAATAAATAAACTCAGATAATCTCCTTAATATAGCATAATGATCGGATCAAACCACAAAAGTAACTTCATCTCTCTCACAATAATTTTTCCATTTCCACTTCCTCTGATGCAAACATTGGTCTGTATAGTATAGCCCTTCCCAAATGTAGTCCTCAAAAACTTGATTTCCACTTCATCTTGATACCCCGGATGAGCTTCACTATTTGAAAGCTACAACAAATTCGATCATTTCATGATCAGCACAATTAATTGAAGCAAAATCCACTATGCTTATTGTTAACGTTAGAGTTCGCGGGGGTCTCTAGTTAGCTTTAGAGAGAGAGAGAGAGAGTGACACAAGCGAAGTATAGTGGTTCACCTCCCGCCTTAGCGGGAGACTACGTCCACTTGAAAGCTTATACTAGTGTGTCGAGCCCTGCGGCCTAACAAGATTACAAAGTGTGTTGTAATGGAGTTGAGATGGAATGAATCATGTTTAAGTGGGAGGAGAGTTCCTTTTATAGGTGAAGGAAGCCATCTCCTTTACATTTTCTTAGATGTGGGACAAGCAAACAACTATTCTAGTATAGAAATGCATATTATGGAGGCAACTTGGCAAGGCCGGAAAGGTGGCTTCCCGGTGACGGATTTGCGACTTCCGGATACCGTAGCGTAGCTTGAACATAGGGCTACAAGATGCAAGTAGCGGTTGGGCCTCACCATGACTTGTGAGTGTCCCAAAGAGCGTGTTACTTATGCTTGGTGAGATAGCAAATACTCCATATTGTTGGAGGTATGTACAGACAACAGTAACACAAATAAACTCTTTGATCAAGCATGATTTCAATGTTCAAAATAACTATGTTCTAGCACAAATCCAACACATCATAAAGAATCACTACTACAAAAATTGAATCAGACGACACCTCTCAGACGACGCATCATAGTTTTCTGTCCTCTGATTGATTTTTATTTTTTTGGACGTCGTTTTTATAAAATCTGTCGTCTGATATGGAATTTTGAACTAGTTCAGAAGACGTTTAAGGATAAAATTGTTGTATGACCTTAAAAAAAATTGAGCGGCAAGTTTCCCACCATGTCTGTGGTGCCAAACGCCATCTCAAACCCCAAATTTTCCCCCAACACGTATTAATCATACGACGAGAAACAATAAAACTGTGGTCTGATTAATATGTTTGGTAAAAATGAAGGAGACTTCCAACCATCATTTTTCTGCAACTCCCAAAAGAGGGAAGTCAAATTGATAGGAGACAAATTTCAAATTTCAAATGGCTGTATTCAAACCACATTTTTATAAAATTATGTTGTATGAGTCCTTCTCCAAATCGATCGATATGAATTGGCCAAATCGATATAGGTCGGCCTTAAAACCCCAACACACTTGAAGAAGTGAAAAAAAATAACAAAAAACCGAAAGCTCCTCACTCTCTCTCGAAACCTACCTAGGAGTCCAGGACTAAAACCCAAAGCTCCCTCCCGCTCGACAACGTCTCTCCAAAACCAAAACCTACGGCCAAACACTCACTCTTTCCCTAATCTTTCTAGGCTTTTAATTTTCAAATCCCCACCATCCTCCGTCTGGATCCCTAAATTTCAAATCCTCAATTTTCAAATCCCCAAGATCTCGCTGAAGGTTTCGGTCTGGGCTTGGAGAAAAGAAGTGCAGTAATGCATGGAGAGCCAATATAAACATGGAGGACATCCAAGACTTCTTCGATTAGTCAACCAAAGATGCTTTCTCCTTGGCAATCTCTCTCAGATCCATTACCACCTTCAGTGACTCGATTAAGGTTTCATGTTTCGCTTCTTTCTCACTAATCTATCCATTACCACCCAGAAGTGCCTTTCCTCCATTTCAATCTCATGGATTCGACCGCTTCACCGCCTCCCTATCGTAACCATTCTCGTTCGGAGTCTCCGTTCCTAACCAAATCGGCGTCACAACTTGCAAATCTTCAGCTTCGCTCCCTCTGCACGAGCTACTGCTACTCTCGCCTTCGCCCAATCCAAGAACGTCCAAGACCCGTCTCGCCGATCGGTTTGAAATGCCCAATGAGTTTGGTCACTTGTGTGCCCTCCCCAACTTCATCTACAAGTTAGTCCCGACCTCTTTCTTTCAATCTTTGTATAAGTCTTCCTCGATTTCTTTGGTTTTTTTTTTTTAAAATTTTATTTATTTATTTATGATTTATGTTTGTGTTTGTGTTGATAGTGGATGATGATGATGGGGGTCGTCTGGAGAGAATTGGGTAGTTATTGAATGATCTGATCATGTGGAGAGATGTAGCAAGATCGACCCTTTGGTTTGGTTTGGGCTCTCTGTTCTTCTTGTCTTCTTGCATTGCAGAAGGAGTGAACTTTAGGTGACTCCTCTTTGTCACTTTTCCCACTATCATATGCTAGCTGAAATCATAGGTGTCGCTGTGGGTCTTTTTATTTTTAATTTTGGGTGTCATAATTTGTTTGACTCTTGAAATTGGGGCTGTTCTGTGGAATTCATTGTCAGCTGGAGTTGATGAGGGTTCTGAGCTTGATTGTGAAGAAACCAGACCAGCATAGGCAGTTATGCAGTATATGGAATCAGTGTCTGATATTAATATCAATGACCAACTTGTTCTGTGTTTGGATATGAAGCTTGAGCCACAGCACCCGCTTTCTGCTTACAAGCTTCCTTG